>OY754989.1:19865254-20132754 GCA_963576475.1 Molanna angustata
AGACACACTCCTCTTTTATATTATATATCTTTCAACATCCCTACCTACACCTGTAGACACTAGACACACTCCTCTTTTATATTATATATCTTTCAACATCCCTACCTACACCTGTAGACACTAGACACACTCCTCTTTTATATTATATATCTTTCAACATCCCTACCTACACCTGTAGACACTAGACACACTCCTCTTTTATATTATATATCTTTCAACATCCCTACCTACACCTGTAGACACTAGACACACTCCTCTTTTATATTATATATCTTTCAACATCCCTACCTACACCTGTAGACACTAGACACACTCCTCTTTTATATTATATATCTTTCAACATCCCTACCTACACCTGTAGACACTAGACACACTCCTCTTTTATATTATATATCTTTCAACATCCCTACCTACACCTGTAGACACTAGACACACTCCTCTTTTATATTATATATCTTTCAACATCCCTACCTACACCTGTAGACACTAGACACACTCCTCTTTTATATTATATATCTTTCAACATCCCTACCTACACCTGTAGACACTAGACACACTCCTCTTTTATATTATATATCTTTCAACATCCCTACCTACACCTGTAGACACTAGACACACTCCTCTTTTATATTATATATCTTTCAACATCCCTACCTACACCTGTAGACACTAGACACACTCCTCTTTTATATTATATATCTTTCAACATCCCTACCTACACCTGTAGACACTAGACACACTCCTCTTTTATATTATATATCTTTCAACATCCCTACCTACACCTGTAGAACTAGACACACTCCTCTTTTATATTATATATCTTTCAACATCCCTACCTACACCTGTAGACACTAGACACACTCCTCTTTTATATTATATATCTTTCAACATCCCTACCTACACCTGTAGACACTAGACACACTCCTCTTTTATATTATATATCTTTCAACATCCCTACCTACACCTGTAGAACTAGACACACTCCTCTTTTATATTATATATCTTTCAACATCCCTACCTACACCTGTAGACACTAGACACACTCCTCTTTTATATTATATATCTTTCAACATCCCTACCTACACCTGTAGAACTAGACACACTCCTCTTTTATATTATATATCTTTCAACATCCCTACCTACACCTGTAGACACTAGACACACTCCTCTTTTATATTATATATCTTTCAACATCCCTACCTACACCTGTAGACACTAGACACACTCCTCTTTTATATTATATATCTTTCAACATCCCTACCTACACCTGTAGACACTAGACACACTCCTCTTTTATATTATATATCTTTCAACATCCCTACCTACACCTGTAGACACTAGACACACTCCTCTTTTATATTATATATCTTTCAACATCCCTACCTACACCTGTAGAACTAGACACACTCCTCTTTTATATTATATATCTTTCAACATCCCTACCTACACCTGTAGACACTAGACACACTCCTCTTTTATATTATATATCTTTCAACATCCCTACCTACACCTGTAGACACTAGACACACTCCTCTTTTATATTATATATCTTTCAACATCCCTACCTACACCTGTAGACACTAGACACACTCCTCTTTTATATTATATATCTTTCAACATCCCTACCTACACCTGTAGACACTAGACACACTCCTCTTTTATATTATATATCTTTCAACATCCCTACCTACACCTGTAGAACTAGACACACTCCTCTTTTATATTATATATCTTTCAACATCCCTACCTACACCTGTAGACACTAGACACACTCCTCTTTTATATTATATATCTTTCAACATCCCTACCTACACCTGTAGACACTAGACACACTCCTCTTTTATATTATATATCTTTCAACATCCCTACCTACACCTGTAGAACTAGACACACTCCTCTTTTATATTATATATCTTTCAACATCCCTACCTACACCTGTAGACACTAGACACACTCCTCTTTTATATTATATATCTTTCAACATCCCTACCTACACCTGTAGAACTAGACACACTCCTCTTTTATATTATATATCTTTCAACATCCCTACCTACACCTGTAGACACTAGACACACTCCTCTTTTATATTATATATCTTTCAACATCCCTACCTACACCTGTAGACACTAGACACACTCCTCTTTTATATTATATATCTTTCAACATCCCTACCTACACCTGTAGACACTAGACACACTCCTCTTTTATATTATATATCTTTCAACATCCCTACCTACACCTGTAGACACTAGACACACTCCTCTTTTATATTATATATCTTTCAACATCCCTACCTACACCTGTAGAACTAGACACACTCCTCTTTTATATTATATATCTTTCAACATCCCTACCTACACCTGTAGACACTAGACACACTCCTCTTTTATATTATATATCTTTCAACATCCCTACCTACACCTGTAGACACTAGACACACTCCTCTTTTATATTATATATCTTTCAACATCCCTACCTACACCTGTAGACACTAGACACACTCCTCTTTTATATTATATATCTTTCAACATCCCTACCTACACCTGTAGACACTAGACACACTCCTCTTTTATATTATATATCTTTCAACATCCCTACCTACACCTGTAGAACTAGACACACTCCTCTTTTATATTATATATCTTTCAACATCCCTACCTACACCTGTAGACACTAGACACACTCCTCTTTTATATTATATATCTTTCAACATCCCTACCTACACCTGTAGACACTAGACACACTCCTCTTTTATATTATATATCTTTCAACATCCCTACCTACACCTGTAGACACTAGACACACTCCTCTTTTATATTATATATCTTTCAACATCCCTACCTACACCTGTAGAACTAGACACACTCCTCTTTTATATTATATATCTTTCAACATCCCTACCTACACCTGTAGAACTAGACACACTCCTCTTTTATATTATATATCTTTCAACATCCCTACCTACACCTGTAGAACTAGACACACTCCTCTTTTATATTATATATCTTTCAACATCCCTACCTACACCTGTAGACACTAGACACACTCCTCTTTTATATTATATATCTTTCAACATCCCTACCTACACCTGTAGACACTAGACACACTCCTCTTTTATATTATATATCTTTCAACATCCCTACCTACACCTGTAGACACTAGACACACTCCTCTTTTATATTATATATCTTTCAACATCCCTACCTACACCTGTAGACACTAGACACACTCCTCTTTTATATTATATATCTTTCAACATCCCTACCTACACCTGTAGAACTAGACACACTCCTCTTTTATATTATATATCTTTCAACATCCCTACCTACACCTGTAGAACTAGACACACTCCTCTTTTATATTATATATCTTTCAACATCCCTACCTACACCTGTAGAACTAGACACACTCCTCTTTTATATTATATATCTTTCAACATCCCTACCTACACCTGTAGACACTAGACACACTCCTCTTTTATATTATATATCTTTCAACATCCCTACCTACACCTGTAGACACTAGACACACTCCTCTTTTATATTATATATCTTTCAACATCCCTACCTACACCTGTAGACACTAGACACACTCCTCTTTTATATTATATATCTTTCAACATCCCTACCTACACCTGTAGACACTAGACACACTCCTCTTTTATATTATATATCTTTCAACATCCCTACCTACACCTGTAGACACTAGACACACTCCTCTTTTATATTATATATCTTTCAACATCCCTACCTACACCTGTAGACACTAGACACACTCCTCTTTTATATTATATATCTTTCAACATCCCTACCTACACCTGTAGACACTAGACACACTCCTCTTTTATATTATATATCTTTCAACATCCCTACCTACACCTGTAGACACTAGACACACTCCTCTTTTATATTATATATCTTTCAACATCCCTACCTACACCTGTAGACACTAGACACACTCCTCTTTTATATTATATATCTTTCAACATCCCTACCTACACCTGTAGACACTAGACACACTCCTCTTTTATATTATATATCTTTCAACATCCCTACCTACACCTGTAGAACTAGACACACTCCTCTTTTATATTATATATCTTTCAACATCCCTACCTACACCTGTAGACACTAGACACACTCCTCTTTTATATTATATATCTTTCAACATCCCTACCTACACCTGTAGACACTAGACACACTCCTCTTTTATATTATATATCTTTCAACATCCCTACCTACACCTGTAGACACTAGACACACTCCTCTTTTATATTATATATCTTTCAACATCCCTACCTACACCTGTAGACACTAGACACACTCCTCTTTTATATTATATATCTTTCAACATCCCTACCTACACCTGTAGACACTAGACACACTCCTCTTTTATATTATATATCTTTCAACATCCCTACCTACACCTGTAGACACTAGACACACTCCTCTTTTATATTATATATCTTTCAACATCCCTACCTACACCTGTAGACACTAGACACACTCCTCTTTTATATTATATATCTTTCAACATCCCTACCTACACCTGTAGACACTAGACACACTCCTCTTTTATATTATATATCTTTCAACATCCCTACCTACACCTGTAGACACTAGACACACTCCTCTTTTATATTATATATCTTTCAACATCCCTACCTACACCTGTAGACACTAGACACACTCCTCTTTTATATTATATATCTTTCAACATCCCTACCTACACCTGTAGACACTAGACACACTCCTCTTTTATATTATATATCTTTCAACATCCCTACCTACACCTGTAGACACTAGACACACTCCTCTTTTATATTATATATCTTTCAACATCCCTACCTACACCTGTAGACACTAGACACACTCCTCTTTTATATTATATATCTTTCAACATCCCTACCTACACCTGTAGAACTAGACACACTCCTCTTTTATATTATATATCTTTCAACATCCCTACCTACACCTGTAGAACTAGACACACTCCTCTTTTATATTATATATCTTTCAACATCCCTACCTACACCTGTAGACACTAGACACACTCCTCTTTTATATTATATATCTTTCAACATCCCTACCTACACCTGTAGACACTAGACACACTCCTCTTTTATATTATATATCTTTCAACATCCCTACCTACACCTGTAGAACTAGACACACTCCTCTTTTATATTATATATCTTTCAACATCCCTACCTACACCTGTAGACACTAGACACACTCCTCTTTTATATTATATATCTTTCAACATCCCTACCTACACCTGTAGACACTAGACACACTCCTCTTTTATATTATATATCTTTCAACATCCCTACCTACACCTGTAGAACTAGACACACTCCTCTTTTATATTATATATCTTTCAACATCCCTACCTACACCTGTAGAACTAGACACACTCCTCTTTTATATTATATATCTTTCAACATCCCTACCTACACCTGTAGACACTAGACACACTCCTCTTTTATATTATATATCTTTCAACATCCCTACCTACACCTGTAGACACTAGACACACTCCTCTTTTATATTATATATCTTTCAACATCCCTACCTACACCTGTAGAACTAGACACACTCCTCTTTTATATTATATATCTTTCAACATCCCTACCTACACCTGTAGAACTAGACACACTCCTCTTTTATATTATATATCTTTCAACATCCCTACCTACACCTGTAGACACTAGACACACTCCTCTTTTATATTATATATCTTTCAACATCCCTACCTACACCTGTAGAACTAGACACACTCCTCTTTTATATTATATATCTTTCAACATCCCTACCTACACCTGTAGAACTAGACACACTCCTCTTTTATATTATATATCTTTCAACATCCCTACCTACACCTGTAGACACTAGACACACTCCTCTTTTATATTATATATCTTTCAACATCCCTACCTACACCTGTAGACACTAGACACACTCCTCTTTTATATTATATATCTTTCAACATCCCTACCTACACCTGTAGACACTAGACACACTCCTCTTTTATATTATATATCTTTCAACATCCCTACCTACACCTGTAGAACTAGACACACTCCTCTTTTATATTATATATCTTTCAACATCCCTACCTACACCTGTAGAACTAGACACACTCCTCTTTTATATTATATATCTTTCAACATCCCTACCTACACCTGTAGACACTAGACACACTCCTCTTTTATATTATATATCTTTCAACATCCCTACCTACACCTGTAGACACTAGACACACTCCTCTTTTATATTATATATCTTTCAACATCCCTACCTACACCTGTAGACACTAGACACACTCCTCTTTTATATTATATATCTTTCAACATCCCTACCTACACCTGTAGAACTAGACACACTCCTCTTTTATATTATATATCTTTCAACATCCCTACCTACACCTGTAGAACTAGACACACTCCTCTTTTATATTATATATCTTTCAACATCCCTACCTACACCTGTAGACACTAGACACACTCCTCTTTTATATTATATATCTTTCAACATCCCTACCTACACCTGTAGACACTAGACACACTCCTCTTTTATATTATATATCTTTCAACATCCCTACCTACACCTGTAGAACTAGACACACTCCTCTTTTATATTATATATCTTTCAACATCCCTACCTACACCTGTAGAACTAGACACACTCCTCTTTTATATTATATATCTTTCAACATCCCTACCTACACCTGTAGACACTAGACACACTCCTCTTTTATATTATATATCTTTCAACATCCCTACCTACACCTGTAGACACTAGACACACTCCTCTTTTATATTATATATCTTTCAACATCCCTACCTACACCTGTAGACACTAGACACACTCCTCTTTTATATTATATATCTTTCAACATCCCTACCTACACCTGTAGAACTAGACACACTCCTCTTTTATATTATATATCTTTCAACATCCCTACCTACACCTGTAGAACTAGACACACTCCTCTTTTATATTATATATCTTTCAACATCCCTACCTACACCTGTAGACACTAGACACACTCCTCTTTTATATTATATATCTTTCAACATCCCTACCTACACCTGTAGACACTAGACACACTCCTCTTTTATATTATATATCTTTCAACATCCCTACCTACACCTGTAGACACTAGACACACTCCTCTTTTCCGTCTTACCACTCAACACACCAACTATGCTCAACATGCAACAATCTACAGAATCTGTAATAAATACATATAATAGGCATTTACAAGAGATTGACATATTCTTACTTAGCGCCCCCACATTTAAACAAATATATCAAACTTGAAATTTCATCCTCATAATCAAACTCAACACTTAATATACTGACACATTTATATATGCAATTTCACACATCATTCACACAATATCTCACCATAATAATATGTAACCATTCCTAATGTATCTTAATATACTACAATAACTTCAGCGAGAACCTGTAATTGGCTTTATTATTAATCAAATCATCTTTATTTTATGTAAATTATTGTATGCTGTATGTTGTCCTCTAAATAAATTAATAAACCTTAACATAAAACTATAAATGACAACTTTGTACTCAGATAATACAAATAACCTTATATTTAGGTACAATGTAAAAATGTTTAGTGTAAAAATCCGCTGCGTAATACAAAGGATACGAAGATACGATTTATACGAAGGATAAAATTAAAAAATATGATCATTACTGTTTTATAAGAATTGTAATTTTGAATAAATAAAAAAAAGTAAATAAATAAAAATCATTCCTAGGGTACTAAGGAAAGTAAGGTAAGGTAAGGTAAAGATGTCTTTGCATTAATCTCGGTCGCCTGACGCAAAACCATCCACAGCAGCAGGCTCCCCGCCTAATCCGACATCCTCATTAGTGCGAGTGGCCGTCGAATACAGAACGTAGCCCCCCACCCGAATCTGTGCCGGACAGCGGCAATTCGAACCAAAATATTATTATCGCCTGACACGGAGGCCCTGGATCGATTCCGGTCGGAGGCACTGCTGAGCTGAACCCAAATATTAAATTAATTCAAAACAGACCGCTCTTTACATAATTCGGTTAATCCTGTTTCCAGGTTAACACTCCGCAGACCGAAATGCTGTTTATAACCATTGGGGTTATCGGAAATAAAGCCCTGTTAAAGCTGTATTTATTTGATCTATATAACGCTTTTAAAGTATACACTTTTTTGGAATAGTTTTAGAGAAGTATGACTTTGAATTAATTATTTTTTTTAATTATTTGAAAAAATGGGCAACGTACAATATTTTTTTTTTAAACAAATATAATAAATAAGAATAACAACATAAGTAATTGTTACTTAATCAGCCCACCTTTGATTTCATGTAACATGTACTCACTACTGGTAACAAAACAATTAATTGTTCCTGTTTGTGGCTTTTGAACACACAGAATATGTCCACGGACCAGATCCTTTCCAAATTAATATACGTGGTAAGGCATCGGTACAATGGCGAATTCTGAGCGGCATTATACTTTTTTTGTCGAAAAAGAACGTTGAGGTGTGCCTTGTTCGTCTGTTTGGTATGTTGAAGTTAATAATTTTCAGAAGGTCTGTACAGTCAATATTGAAGTTTATTATGTCATAAAGGTACATTAAGTCTGAGGTCCTTCGTCTTGTCTGTAAAGTCTGCAATTCATGTTTGTAGTTATTACCAAATTTGTACTTCATATGTTTCAAAAATATTTGTTGTATTCGTTCTATACTGTTGATATAAATATTAGGTATATTGTGGATTCCAGAAAAATAATGACAAAAAGTTGTTTTTTTTTAAAGAATAAGAAATTGACTTGGATTTCCAGACCTCAATATTGGTGTAAAATTCGCAGTATTATTCTAGTGCTCTGCAATACTGTATTGCAATATTCCTTAGGTACGTACTCCATGGGGGCAAGTCTGGTTCAATCGGCGAAATCAAAACCCTAGTGATTACCCATATCATGGGTGAGGTACCGGCTTAGAATAGTGTTTCCACTCTTTTCAATTATTGTTTTCGAGTGTCCCGTAAGAGCCGGGTAATCGAAAATACAACAGGCAACAATAACATCTCACGTAGTTCAGCAATGAGGTTCACCACCCATTCTGAATATAGTGCCATTTTAGGTGAGACGAGACTGGTGTGTGGGTATACACATATATATTGTGCTCCATTTTATAAGGCAATGCACACCCGCACACCTTTCGCTGGTTACCCCACATTGTAGGATATGCCGTGATGGTATGAATGAATGAATGAATGGATATAATTATCGTATGGAGTTCTATGACATCTAAAGATATTATAGAAGTCCATATAATAATTATATCCATGATATGGGTAATCACTAGGGTTTGGATTTCGCCGATTGAACCAGACTTGCCCCCCCAGATGTTTTTACTATCCATACTATTTCATAGTGTGGAGAGTAAAAAAATAATTGCGACATTAGCAAAACAAGACTTTAATTTATTTTTCAAGTTTATAGCAATTTATTACAAACAGATTCATTCTTATATCGGTTAGAGTAAGCTTAATTCAATAATATTTAGAATAAAACCCCACGATTCCAGAGAGCGCAGGCACTAAAGGTCACTATAAAAGAATTTGCATAAATTTAAAAAAAAAATGGGATTAAAACAAAAAAGAAAAGACCCATTCTTTCTCGTGGGTTTGAAAAAAGACTTTGGGATTCCATTGAATCCTTTGTAACAACAAAGTAATCTAAATCTTTCTACTGTTTTAAATTTTAACGTGGATACACAAAATGTAAGGAAATATATAACGAATATTATTGTGAAAGTCTTTCTCAATGTAGTTTTTTTTATTGCTGTTTCATTTAAATTTCTCAGAAAAGCACAATCCCTTCATTCAACTTGGTAAAAAAACAAACAATGAATTAGAAGAGACCATCGCAACACAAATAGGGACAATATAACCTGAGTTAAAAGGATATTTTTGGGGAGTTATGTAATGTTACAGATTTAGACGTTATGGATCAATCCAGGGGGACTACTCATGACACGTTCTTCTTCTTCGTCAGCCCTCTTTCGTCCAGTATTGAACATAGGCCTCCCCCTGAGACCTCCACAGCTCCTTATCCTGGGCAGACCGCATCCATCCGCCTCCAGCTACTCTTTTGATAACGTCAGACCACCTGGTTAGAGGCCTTCCAATACTTCTCTTGCACGTTCTAGGTCGCCATTCCAGCACTTTTTTAGTCCGTCTGGAGTCCGTGGTTCGGGCGATAATACGTTCTTAGCTTGCCTTAATCTTAAAAATTTATAAATCAGTACTCGAATATATTCCGTTAATATCAACATTAAGTATGAAATTGTCATTAATTCTTGTATAGATTAATATTAATTTTCAAATAATTTAATCTCAAAGATTGCTAAAGTCTTAAGTTGATTTTAATTATACCGTTACTTCATGAGTAGCCTAACAGGATATCAGACAACATCAGTCTACAATTACAATGGTCGCAATATCTCAAGACAAATATTTATAATGGCCGCAATATCTCAAGACAAATATTGAGAGAAGAAAACTCCATTTGTAGCTGCGCTTGATATTTTGCAATTACTTGATCGATTCTCCTGATATACTCAAAACTGTATCACTCCATGTACCGAATAGACATACCCGCTCACAAAATTTATTCCACATACCAGTATGCCACACTAATTACAGATATTTTTCACCCATGTTTAGAATTCAGCGAGATTATAATACACATTTCAAAAATACAGATATTTTTCATGACACTTTACAACATTACCAAAAACAGATAAAGATGTTCTTAAACTCTAATACATAATCCAACAATCCCCTCCTCATTCACTAAAGATCCCCCCTCCTCATCCTGAAACATACTCGTTTACTGTGTATGTGCATATCTTTGTTTTTTTTATCTATATTTTTATTTTTTTTTCTTTTATCTTGTATTTTCTTATGAATTTTTAAACTGTGTAATCAATAACTGCATAATTTAAATTGAAGAAAGCACTTTGGGCTCAACTTTTATATGTACAATAAATGTAATGTAAAATAAATAAATTATATCTTTAGCTTTCTGAGAGGAAATAAATAAATAAATATTGAAAAGCTAGATAGAGGGGACTGATGTACTTAGATGTCCTGTCTGCTCAAAACTGGACTTCGAAACTGTTGATCAGATCCTCCGAGTACCACAAGACAGGAAAATATAAGCAGTAGCGACTGGTCGATTGTATTTTTTTATCATTTTTGGTAATACATTTTTTTCTTGAATTCATAATAAATATATAGGTATTTAAACCATATAAACAATATAAGATATTTAAAAAAAATGTATTAAAGTCACAAATTTTATTCTTGTCTAATTATGTGGTGTGTTGTTGATATTTGTGGAAATTTGAGAAAATTATATGGAGGCAAAATGTGTTTATTTATAATGAAATTAAATATTATAGACCACCAACACGAGTGTTTTTCGTCTACATAACGGGGGAAACTATAGTGTTATGTAATTCTGTGATGTGGCTATTGTAAATGAATAAATAAATAAAAAAAGAGACATTCAACATTCGAAAAGAGACATCCAGAATTTGAAAAGAGACAATCGGCATTAAGAAAAAGACAAAGAGACTAAGAAACACGCGGGAACGTGAAAGTTTTGTAGCGGTGATATGATCACCCCACGGAAGACGTAATTCGTCGGGTGATCTCGTATCTCACGGATATTCCAGAGGACGACCGAAGGACACGGGTTCCTGAACCTAGCGCCCAAAACGAATATTTATTCGCTCGTCAACCGGCCGCACATACACAGTGTGTAACTTGTTCAAGAAATATATTAATTTAATCACGACCTCGGCATCGCGGAACGTCTTTTTATAGTGTGAAATATTCGTAAATTATTTGAACTGAAAATAAACCGATTATATGTAAGTAATATTTTATTACGAAGCCCTTCATAACTCAATTATTTCTATTCTAATTAAATGACTGATTATATTAATTTGCAATTTCTAAAATAGTGTGTATATTGGGAGATGATTTGAACACGTGATTTAAACTCGCAACCTTTCTGATATATTAATATTCTTAATTAAATAACAAAGCTTCCTCCTAACATACAGTTACCCCTATATTTTAATCAGTCCAATGCTCGAAAAGTTGCGAACGAATCAAGGGAGATTGGTGCAGTGATACAGACTGAGAAATCGCACATTATCCGAGATTTCGTTATAAAATTAGGCGAACACACAAAGGAGAGATCCGTACATAGAATACAATGTGGTAAATTCATTTGTTGAAAGAACTTCGCGAAGCTCTCTCCTTCTTATATTTCTCCGTCCCTCAGACAAGTTGAAAACTTTACAAACTACAACACAACTTGGCTTAAAAAGTTTATACTGCAGATGGTTTCAGTAATTCTCGTCAGACGATATAACCACCTGCAACGTATTTATGCAGACGATAAAGATTTCAAAGCAATCGAGAAATCAGGTTTTTAATCGGAGCTTCCCAGTTGAACCACGAAATATTTTTTTTTTATTATTATTATTATTTGATATCAGGCAGGCAGCTTAAAGCTGGTGCGCCCAGTTCTATCAATGTCACATATAAATTACAATACAATATAACAAGCAAAATCAGTTCACAAACAACATAATAAATTATAGTCTATCGATTAGCCTACATAAACAAAACATGTGATGAGTTATTTATGATGAGTTTTTTGTTATTTTTTAGCAGCATATTTTTATTTTTCACAATATAAAAAACGGAAGGTGAAAATGAAAAGGTGGGCCGATGATAATATTGTTCCTGTCGCTGGAAGCAGATGGGTTCAAAAAGCCCAAAAAAAAAGACTATTGGAAGCTCTTAGAAGAGGCCTACATCCAGCAGTGGAGAGATGGCTGAGAAAGAAGAGAAAGATATGCAAACACACCAAATTTTAATCAGACACATAATAAACAACCGCCATGGCACAGTTGGTAAGTTTTAGTTTCTGTGCGGGCGTCCTGGGTTCGATTTCCAGCAGAGGAGGAATTTATTTAAATTCATTTCTCACGCAAATATTGCTTCTCTGGGTTGGAACACTGGTTAGTTGGAAGAAACTGCAATACAGCAATAAAGTCGCCACTTGCGCAGGGTGCGAGAAAGTGTTCATTATTATTATTAATAATTAAAAAAATTAATCAGATTGGGGGTCGTAGATGGGTCGGAAGAAGGCAGCTTTCCTGGCTGCGAAACATCCGCGAATGGACCGGTATAAGAACTGTGGAGGAGCTGTTTCCCACTGCACAGGACAGGGAAGCTCTATCTTTGGTGGTCGTCAACGTCGGGGAGACCTGATATGACATAAGAAGAAAAAGCAGAATCTTAAAAAAATGAGTAAACCCTTTTCAAAGTTTTCGTCACATTTTTAACGTCATAATAGAGACGAACTTGTATATTATAGGAGAACCAGGACTTATAATGAACTTGTAATTCTGGCGCGGTTCAGGGGTGACATCTGTGCGAAAGCATTTTCACGTCATGTACAAAGTCTGTTGCGTTCATTGTTTGCAAACCAATTTCTTAATAGATGGCGTTACAAAAAAAATGACACATGGAGGTGTTTAAAGTAAGAATGACAGAAGAGCGAATGAAGCGAAAAATCGAGTTTGCGTTCGGTTCTCTGCGCCTACCCCAAATTGGTACTTTTTAACATCTCAATAGAGACGAAGTTGGAATATTATAGAAGAACCAGGAACTTATGACACCTACAGGGCTTACGACCTGTCATCGGCTGGTTTACGTGATCACTTTACACGCTTGCACAAAATTCACAAATTATGCCTTCTCTTGAGTTCTCTTATCAATGTAAATTTTTAAAGTTTTATTCACCTGAAAATAAGATATTATTGCTATTGCCATCTATGAAGTAACGAAGAAACCTTTTTTGTAACGCCATCTTTTGAGAAATTGGTTAATTTGTAAACAATGAAAGGAACAGTCCTTAAAAATGTGGTGACGGTGTTCTCGCACAGATGTCACCCCTGAACTGCGCCAGATATGCTATTAAAAATATTCGATACCAAATTAACTTATGATACTTCACGTTGCACTGATTTGGCTGTAAGAAATTGCCCTATGACAATAAATTCGCAATTATACACTTAATTTTCACGAAACAGGTAAATGAATAAGTAAATAACAGAAAAGTTTTTGTTGTTGTCATAGAATAACAATAAAACTATACAATACTCATATTCCCATACAATACCTCGCTGAAAAAAAAAAAAAAACCCGAAGAAGTCAGGGGTCACAAGACCCGGCACTTCATTTGTCAGTGATGACCAATGACCAATGACCTCGCTGAAAAAGTGAAGCCGTTTTATTGGCCGGCTCGTGTCAATATATGTATGTATGACTCTGCTGGTAGACATTGTTCGTATAGTACTACTCGTTATGACTGCGTAAATAATTTTGCAAGCAGTTAAAAACATTACCTATTTGGAGAACGTATCACGCAGACGGCCAAATGATTACTGAATGCTCGTAGTAAAATGTTGACCAAATTAGTCAACATAAAGCAGTCGCGTTTACTGCGAGCAAAAGAGTATTCTATACTCTTATTATTCTATGGTTGTTGTATAATAAATTAAAGTTTATTTTCGTGGCGTACAAATATTGTAGTTAATACTTTCGTACAACTCTCTCGTATAGTTGAAACTTTGCATAAAAGCTATCCACTCCAATACCTTGCTAATTGTCGACCTCTCTAGAATCTGGTCAGTAGCATACTTCTTCGGTGGTGTATGGTATGTATGTTCAATATTGTGCGGTCTGAAGTATTATAACTAAAACCCGGATTGGTTTATGTGCTTTTAACTTTTATCCGATGCAACAGCATCAGACCATCCGCTAACTTTACCCATTGGAGACCACAACTCTGCTTCGTTAAACTAACCAGATGTTTTTTTTTTCTATATAATTTGCATGTTACACATACATAAGATCCAACTGTTTATTTATTTATTTAAGTTTATTTATTTATTTTATTTTATTTATTTATTAATATTGCTTCAAATATAAATTTACATAACACGCACCCAATAACAAGTTGCCACATTCTGAAGACTTACGGTATTAATCGTCTAACAGATCCAGACTGAAAACACAATTAAAAACTGTGTCTCCATCGGGAATCGAAACCGGGACCTTTGGCTCAGCAGTCAGATATCAAACTAACTGAGCCACGAAGGCCGACTTATTGAAGAATACGTTTCTATATAAAACAAATAATTATTGAGAATAATTGATTTCTATATAAAACATCAGGCCTGCTTCTTACCATCGTCGAAGGAATGATTGATGGGGCTAACTGTGGAGGTCGCCCCAGAAATAACTATATAGACCGGATAATCGGTGACGTGCGCTGTGGCAGCTACAAGGAGATGAAGAGTCTGGCGGACGATGGAGTTAAGTGGAAAGATAGAGTGTTTGGTGCAGACCAATCTTAGGATTGTGACCCAGAAGAAGAAGAATATAAAACATGTAGGTTTGTATGTCAGGATAGGATAGTATGGAGATCAGTCTATTTATCGTACCCAGAATATGAATACAACATGATGTGTGTATGTATGTTTGGAGATTAAGTAGCTGTATCAAACTATTGAGTGAGATATTGTGTAGTGTATACTCTCTTACAAATTGTATGAAACAATATCGTCACTAAATTCAATTTTTAAAAAAATTGTTAAAAAAATTTGAAATGTACTACTTACTATATTGTACATATTTTTTATAGAAAATAAGATTTTGTAGTTTGGGTGTTTCAGCTTTTTATGATATTTCGGAAACTTTGAAAATATAGGCAATTAAACAAATAAATTTATCAAAAATATTGTTTTTCTACGAAAAAATGTTTGAGATTTTATATTTTTCTATATTTATACTAATTTTTAGTGTTCTAGCTTTTATAGTTTTAGAGATATATGGAAAATTAAAGTAAAAAATATAAAGTTGATAACCCCTGACTGAAACAACAATAAAAATTCTGAGTATAATAATTTAGTAGGCCTATAATTATCTATATATTCTGAAATTTGGGCTCTGAGAATTAAGCGGATCAAAAGTCATAAGAGGGGGGGGGGATTTACTTTATATATTTATATCTATACATAAATATAAAGAAAATATATGCTGCGAAGCCTCTAAGTTGGTGTTTTTTGACTTCAAAGTTGGAAAAACCGTGAAAAATGTAGTCCCTGCATAAAAATCTCGCGTATCTTGGCTTGATACTTTGTCGATATGTTAAGAGAATAAAATTCTCTTGAACAAATCGTCAGTTGCAACGACACACAATTCATTAAAAAAAATTATAAAAATAATTGTAGAGCATACTTTCTTCGATACAATGCGAGAGTTGAGATTATAAAAACCAAGTTTACTTTTATATACATATATATTCTCTTTCTCGCAAACAAAAGAACTGTTGTATTAAGTGTTAAGGTTTGAAATAAAGTCATGGGAAAAAGAACACGATGGAGTCACGTGTGCCACTTTCTCTGAAACACACGGGGAAATACAAAACACAAGATAAAATACCTAAAACATAAGATTAGCTAACAATAACAACAATGGCGTGCGTAGGTCTAGTCGATTCTAAACGTAAAGGTTGTTTCATATCGTTAGACAGATAATGCCTCAAGACATGCACGTATTCGAAGAAAAGTTTGTGTGTAATGGACTAAGTAATGGACTAAAAGAAAAGCAAGAGAGTAATGGTTGTTAATGTAAGTAGATTATGTACTTGCGTACCTACTGCTAATGTCTAATGCAGTTATTTTATATAGCAAATATAGATCAAATAATGAATATGAACAAAAGGTACATAATCTACTGTGACCAATATAAGGTCTTTGACTGTGACAGAATATAAATGGTACTGCGACAAAACTGGTAATTACATACTACATGTACACGATTGTGCACGTCTCCGAAGATGCTAATGCACATCTCTCAATAAGACAGCCGAAATTAAATACTTGGGTAATTACATTGACAACTTCTTTAGATGGACAGAACATATCAATGCAAAAAAATAAGAAAACTTATATACCTATTTAAAAACATTAAAAAAACATTGAAAACTATATATGGAATTATGCATAAGTACAATCCATTATCTCTCATGGAATGATCGGGTGGGGAGGTGCATCTAAAACAAATATGGATCCTCTGTTTAAGACTCAGAAAGCTCTCATTAAAGTGATCATTAAAAAACCTTTCCATTTCCCGACCATTCAACTATTTAAAGATTTTTACGTACTAACTACAGCACAACTCTATATTTAACAAATTCTTATTCACTTTAAAAAAGATAAGAAAAACCATATCACTACTCAACATTCTCACGATACAAGACACAGACATTACTCCAGAGACAAACACTACATATGGACAAAGACATTATCAGTACTTGGCTCCAAAGATCCTTAATATAGTTGCAAAAGATATAAAGAACATACATTTTATAGAAAATACAAGACTTAAACATACATACAATACAAACATGGTTATATAACAAAGGTATCAACTATTGTCAGCAAATTCTCAATTCATAACAACATGAATGACAAAACTACTAACATAGGACTTAAAAAGTGGACCATGGGCTACACAATCATTCTATATAACAGCTTACAATGACTTAGTAATTATGTAATATTATGTAACTAGTCTACCACCTCGGAAAAGGCCTAGCCTAGTGAGGTGGACTAAACCAACCCAATTTATTTGTTATGTTACTTATAGAAAAAATATAATTTCTGGTAAATGTAATTAAAAAAAATAACATACGTCGCAATTACATCATGCTGTCGTGCAATTCGCACTAGTAAGAGGTCAATTACCTACTAGAAGATCGACAACAATACAATTTCAAGAGATACTTATCTAGGGAGATATATTCGAGAACCGCCATGGACATTGACAAGGCACGTACTCATAAACTACCTCCCTGAGGGTAAAAAAGGACAGGTAGCGCTCGACATTTCATCGTAGTTACCAACATCTACTTTTACATTGGAGCTCTTCTTTATACATGCCTCATTGGCAAAGTATTCATGATGCTTATGATGGCAAAGTACTTGTCTTGTTTTTGTTTAATTTTCATGGTATTTAAGTACATATATTTTTTATTTCATCTTGTACAAAAGGTTCAAAAATCGGTTGTTATTAAACCTATTCCATCTCGATCTTTATTCCCTTCATATGAACAAACCTTAAGATATATCTTAAGCCATAAAGTCATGGCTGTAGTAAATAAATATTTGTAGAGCGGTAAAGTTCATAATATTCTTTCCCAATAGACACGCAACCCCTAATGTAATAAAAATGGAAAATGAAAAGCCACACACACACAAACGAGAGGGAGTTTTATTGAATAAGAGTTATAGAAGAACGAGTAAAACACTCTATAATTAAGAAATATTTTTTATAGCTCTTGACGATGCATATCGTTATTTTGAAGTAAAGGCATCGCACACCATACAGATCAAAAACATGCATATATTATATTATTTTATTCGAGACAATAACATAATATGTTACGCTGATGACGCGGCTCTGGTGGCAGAATCGGAAGATGATCTATAAAGAATGTTATATAAGTTCCACCTTGCATACCAAAAATTCAACATGTATACATCTGTAAGCAAAACGAAGAGTTTAACGATATCCAAGCATCCAAGAAGATGTAAGCTGGTAATAGATGACATTCCAGTGGAGCAAGTTATGACTTTCAGATATCTGGGTGTTGTAGGTAATCTCGAGCCATAGTGACCTTTACTCAGAAGTTAGAGAACAGACCAATAAAGCAGCCGCTAATTCAGGATGTCTTAAAAATATATAAGAACAGATAGTAAGGTCAGAAATTATAAGACATGTGTTAGACCAATCATGGCATATGCGGTGGAGACAAGAGCCGACACGACTAGAACCAAAAACCTCCTACGAACATCGGAAATGAAAGTTTTAAGGGTTATCACAGGGAAGAAGTCTTGGGACAGAATTCGCAATGACGACATTAGGCGGACCTATTAGACCGAGGACATCATACTATGGATTAGAGCTAGGAGAAGATTCTGAAGGGACCATGTCAACAGGATGGACGCATCTCGAATCCCATCCATTGCGGCAAACGAAATTCTGAAGAGGTGGAGGGATAGCTGGACCTCAGCTTCACTTGAATAGCTTTCTCGAAAAAACAGAAAAAACAGATCTACGATCTAATATAACATGAATAAGAAGAAGAGACAATAACTGCTTTTATAATCACGTATGAAATAGTTCGTATTACAAGAATTCTTTAAAGAGAATGTATGAAATATTTGAGGTTCCGTATTGTGCGAAGCATGCTCCGGATCCCCTGGACAGCACATCGAACAAATATCTACATTCTACAGGAACAATTGAGGATAGATTGTCGGCTGTCTGTCTTGGCCATATCCTCCGTTTCTTTGGACACATCGCAAGACGTGGTCAAGACTGCTTGGTGAACGGAAGTATGGAGGGGAATAAAGGTAGAGGAAGATCCCCGACTAGATGGACTAAGGGCCGAGCTTATAAACGAAAGACCAAGTAATCGTAAGTATGTTAACGATTTACTAACGGATGGATGTTCCTAAGTAGATTTTACTATCGGCGGTATTATAAAACTATTTTAACTGTCCGTTTATTTGACAGTTACAGTCTAATTAGACTACAATGGATTTTCATTAGATTTGTAATGGACTATAATGGATTGTAATGGATAAAGCGGTGCTGTCATTGCAATATATAAACAGAGAGTGTTTAATTTTTTTTTATTACTTCAAACAATATCAAAAATTACAAAAATGGTGATAATCCTTTATTATAAAGCTAGCGCGCTGGATTAGTAATTCAGTGGACGCGGGTTCAAATCTCGCCTCAACTGATTTTGTTCACTTATATCACAAGCATTTATGCCTAATTTATGGCATTAAAATGAAATTTAAAAAACTTAATGCATATGTAGTAACTAGTTACAATTATTTATCCATTCATTTTTTAATTTTTTTTTTTATTTAAAATTAAAAAAAATAATTAAAATAAAATAAAACGAAATTCAGTGTCATCAATGTCATGTTGAAATAATAAAATATTTGGTAAAACACAAACTTGTAATTAAATTCGTTTCGGTTATTCAAAATCACTGTTGGCCGACATTTTTATCGAAAAAAAAGCAATTCAATACTTATAAAAATCCAAAAAATATAAAACTATAACTAAACTATATTTCAAAATATTCGTAATATTAAAAATGTACCTCAACACAAAAAAACAAGCATGGTAAAACTCAATACTTCCATAACTTATCGTTAACGAAAGCTTAATCGGTGGTCCGACCGTCGGTAAAGGCTATCGGTAAAATTTTACTAAAATTTAACTAACGGATTGTTATAAGACGAAATATAGAGCATTTGTATCAAATTTCGGTTTATTTGGTTTGAAATCTAACTAACGGACGTTTATAAGACCGGCCCTAACCAGATCAAAGCGGATACTGGCCTAACAGTATTAGGTGCATTGCGAACTGCGGAGTGTCGGGAGAGATGGAGGAGTGCTGTCCACCAGGTGATGATGGCGAAGAGAAGAGAGGATCACGGCCCTCAGTGATGAGGAAAGCAACTCAGAAGAAGAATTGTGAGAAGACTGCTTACGAGCCGTCCGTATATTTTTTCTTATATTATTAATAGACTTCCATCAACAGATAGACCAACTCGGCGTGATTTTTTTTCAGCCATTAATTTTTACTTCGTTGTCCAAATCCGACCATGATTTACAACCATGGAAGAAACGTGGCTTAGCTATTACAATTCAGAAACAAAATTACACTCTATGTATGAAATGGAAAATATCTTCAATCTTCATTGGAGACTCTATCGAACAATTAGATGCTCAAAAATATTTTTGAATTAGATGCTCAAAAATATTACAGCCACATCTCGAATAAACAGTCAAATGATACTTTTTGACAAACTTTTTAACATCTCAATAGAATCGAAGTTGGGATATTATATAAGAACCAGGAACTCAAAGCATATACAGGGCTTATGACCTGTCGTCGGCTGGTTTACGTGATCACTTTATGCGCTTGCGCAACGTTCGCCAATTATGCCTTCTTATTGGGTTCCCTTATCAATGAAATTTTGTAAAGTTCTATATATTTGAATAATGACATGTGTCACGACAATTCATCTGAAATTAAGACAGTGTTTCTATTGCCATCTATGAAGTAACAAAAAAACCTTTTTTTAACGCCATCTGTTGAGGAATTGGTTTATTTGTAAAAAAATGAAAGCATTAGTCCCCTTATAAATGAGACGATGGTGTCTCGCACAGATGTCTCCCCTGTACTGCGCCAGAAATATTATTTCGTTTTTGGCTTGTTAACCTACTTGTACCAATGTTTATGTAAATCGAATATTTTTTTAATTGCACGTAATTTGTCAATAAAAATACAATTTGACTCCCGACAGGGAAAAAAATCAAATGTTTGTGTATATGCGATTAAAAAATATTCGACATTCAAATATTTAACAACAGTCAAATATTTCAATTCTCATAAAATCACATTTTCCTCTGTTTCAATGTCAGATCAACCCCCAAAACGCGAGAGAACGAAAGGTTATCATTTTCTTCACCCGGGGAGGGATAAAAAGTTTTATTGGCTTAGCCATCGACTCTGCACCACCGATGAACCTCGAGGGGTGTAATGTCCCATCCCATCGAAACACATAACATCCCCCCCTCCGTTCTCGTCTTTGAACAACAGTCAGCGGTAAAGTGTTGTAAAGCGGTAAAAGTGGCAATTTAGACTCGTTATTGGAATCACACATATCCATCCACACACACAAACGCACACACACACACACACCCTCTCACATCACACACACACACACACACACACACACACACACACATACACACACACACACTAACATAGTCACAACTCCACAACTGATGATGTAAGGAAATATATAACCCAATGATCGGCTGTAATCTTCGAATCTTATCTGATTGACTCACACGTAGCCCGTTCGTCAAACGATGCCTGAGATGTATTAATACAAGTGGAAAAAAACGTGTTTATTTATATCATCATCATCAGCCTGTGTTTGCTCACTGCAGGACATAGGCCTCCCCTCTCCTTCTCCACTCCTCCCGTTCCTGTGCGACTCCCATCCACTGTGGTCCAACAAATCTTTTTATGTCGTCCATCCATCTGTTAGGTGGTCGCCCTTGTGGTCTCTTGTCGCCTCTCGGTCTCCACTCCACCAGTCTTTTAGTCCATCTATTATCGGTCATTCTTGATAGGTGTCCTGCCCATCTCCACTTCTGCATGGCTATTATCTCAACCACATCGGACAGTTTGGTCTGACTGCGTATCCAGTCATTCCTCTTCCTGTCTTCTAGTTTTATTGCCAACATTATTCTTTCCATTTTCCTTTGTGCTACAATAAGTATAAAGGGTACTTCGCCAGACATCCAGCTTACAATTTTCATAAAAAGATGATAATATTGGTTATTATTATTAGTGTTGGACGTCCAATTATGGATGCACACAAAATTACATGAGCTCATATTCAATCACACACGTAAGTTACACAAGTAAGAGTTACATAAATAAGAGAAAATTAGGTTACAAAAGTTAAGTAAAAATAAGGAAGAAAAAAAATAGTCACATAAGCAAAAAAAAAAGTTATAGAAGCAATTTTGCTTCTGTTATATACATAATTTTACACATAAAGCAACAAGCCATGGATTTTATTTTGCTTTTAACGTTGACAATCCCTGAATGCATTTTTGAGAGTGAGTTTCTTTTATATCAAAAATTTATTTATTTATTTAATATTGCTTCTCAGGCAACTAACAGGTACTATGTCAAATATTAATTTAACACGCACCCAATAACAAGTTGCCACATTATGGAGACTTACGATATTAATCGTCTCACAGATCCAGACTGAAAACACAATTAAAAACTGTGTCTCCACCGGGAATCGAACCCGGGACCTTTGGCTCAGCAGTCAGATATCTAACCAACTGAGCCACGAAGGCCGACAAAAATTATACAAAATGAAAAATCCTGATCTTCCAGACCATAAGAGCATTTTGAAAATTTGACAAGTTAAATCATAGATAATAAATTTACGGATTTCTATGGGAAACTAAGTCTCTGCTTTATAAATATGAAGCCAATCGGACATATAGTGAGAACACAAAAAGGATACGGCATACGGCGCGGTGAATATGGTTTATTACACATCACGATGAAACTCATAGTGTACACTGTCAACATGATACGTCTTCTGCTTTTTTACAAAAAATATGCCTCCTAAGGTGACGAAGTCCAACCATCCTTCCAATTGTTGGGTGGGATTCCGAACAGACGGCAACCAGAAAGGATTTCGTTTACTGCTATGCGTTGAAATCTATCACTGTCCATTCTGGCTACATGATCCCTCTAATGACATCTAAATGCTACACTGGCTACCTGCGTTTTTAGCCAATTCGTAGCACAAAAGGAATTGTTTTGTAGTCACTATAGTTCGGTTAATTTTTACATAACTTTTTTTTCAGTGTACCCGTCGAAAAATTGGTGTATAAAATTCACTTAAAATTGTAATATAATAAAGGTACTGCCTCCTTGACCAGCCAGGATAGCCCAAGATGTACACCGATTTTTTAAACCTAACCTAAAAAAGTTTGGTAAAAATAGGTTGGTTAGGTTTGTTTGCAGTTATAATTGCGACTGGCGTGAGCCAGTTGTATTATATATTAAAAAGGTAACTAAAATATTGGTGTTGGTCAAATAATTTTTAACCGGCTGGCTGGTCAGGGAGGCATTACCTATAATAAATCTTCACTATTCCATAGAAGCGGAGAGTAGAAATAATCTACATTCATGAATTGCTAAATGAACTACTTATGTGGGGAATCAATTGTCTTTTTTAATGCATTTTGTAATTGTAACTGTTTGTAACCGAAAAAAGATAAATAAATTAACTAAATTTCATCATAAGACGAAAGTTGGGAACACTTTTGCCCAATTTCCTTTGAAACAAAAACGAATTGACAAAGCGGAAATATCTTTCAGACAGACGTACGCTTAAACATATTTACGACATCCGACTTTGCCAATGTCTGAACAACAATACGACAATTGTATTGATAAAATATTTTGGAGTATTGGAAAACGGTTAACAAGGAATCTATTTAGAATAATATTTTGTTATTTTGATTTTATTTTATTCGATTTCAGGGGACATTACATGTCGTTTTTCGATATAAAAATATCTGTGTCTAGTAGATACTCGAAATAAACAAGCCTTTTTTTTCTGTGACAAAAAAAATTAACGAATGATTTTATATAAGATGGTAAGTATATAAAACGAGTGGATTGTGGCCAACGCTAAACTCCTCACTAACAAGTCATTGTATACAGTATTCAAATTTTGTATGAAAAATATTCAGCATTTTCATGAAGTGAGTTTCTTGAATTATTTTTTTATTTAAATATTTTGTTATGAAAACTTGATAATTCTTCAATGCCATTTTATGAAAGTGATGTGCCTCGTTACCAATTTGCAAATAAAAATTTATAGTTTCCTGAGCTTGGGGTTACTTTGAAATATTTGATAGTTGATAGAAGCACTATTCAGATATCATATATACAAAATGCAAAATTTGAAAAGAATCAAATCAGTACTTTAGTCTATACTCGATAAAGTAAAATAAACACGCCGTACATAGCACACAGCATACAGCACGCAGAACGCAGCACATAGCGCGCACCCACACACACACACCCTCACACACACACACACACCCTCACACACATACACACACACACACACACCCTCTCACACACACACACACACACACACACACACACACACACACACACACACACACACACACACACACACACACACACATATACATTGTGATGAAACTTTCAGAATACAATATCAGCATGATACTAGTTGATAATCTGCAATAAGAAAATAGCCTTAAAAATTACGAAATCATAACTCCCTTGGGTTAGTGAAGAGTAAAAACTGATGACAACGCTTGAAACAAATTAAATCATAAATTGAAGAGAATATTGATGAAAAAAACTAGAATTAAGCATAAATATACTACATTTTTTCTATACAAATAAACATTGTTCAAAATCCATTCACTCAAAAATGAAATAAAAAATAAAAATTTAAGAAATTATGTTTCCTTTGTAAATGTTCACTCACCCAAGGGGATATAGTGGGGATTTACGAATTTGCAATTTTAAAGGAGATTTTTCATTGCAAACCATTAACTAGTACAATGCTGAGATGTATTTTGAAAGTTTTATTACAATGTATCTGTGTGTGCTATGTACAGCGTGTTTATTCTACTTTATCGATTATAGACCAACATACTCGTTCATTTTTCTTAATATTTTGCAAATTTGTATATCTTGTACTTGCTCAGACTTCATTAAATTTTGAAGGATATTTCAATGTGACCCCAAGCTCAGGAAAATTGAAATTTTATTTTTATTTTCAAATTGGCAAAAAGGCACATCACTTTCATAAAACGACATCTTAGAATAATCAAATTTTCATAAACAATATTTAAATAAAAAAATATTCAACGAAATTATATAAAATTTGAATACTTTGTAGAGTAACTAGGTAGTAAGGGGTTGGCCACAACCCACTCGTTTAATCCGTCCTTAAGAAAAACTAGTCACTTTAAAATTGGTTGTAACAAATAACTCTTTTTTATGTAAAATTAAGTGTATCTATTTAGTTTTTTTAGAGCAGGTTCATACATTTTATCTACGGCATCTCACAGATCTAGATAGGAACCCAATTTCAAACTACGTCTGTACTGGATTTTGAACACGGAACCTTTGTCTCAGCAATCAAACATCTTACTCATTGTGGTTTTACACATAGTGGATTATAAAGAGTAAAATAAATTAATAATACCGTGGAAAATTGTATACATTGAAGACGACACTACTTATTTCTGAAACCATTCGAAATTTTGACGTGATGTAAAGCTGTCGGTTAATCATTTATATAATTAAATACAAAACTGCTCGTTATTTCGTATCGCTGCCCGTCGGTCTGAAATACCAAAAGTTTCGTTAGGGGAAAACCAGATTTTATAACGAGACGTCGTTACGCTATACAGTTTGCTAAATTCCAGGAGTAAATATACGAGGATAAGTTGTAAAAAAGATTCTTTGTACGCTACTAAACGTAATAATGATTGAAAAAAAAACATTTTAAAGACTAGAGAGCGAGTGTAAGAAATGTGTTTAGCTCCGGTGTTTTGCAAACAAAAAAAATGCTGTAATTTGATAATTTTCATAAGTAGTTGAAGAAATAAAACCTAGAGACTAGAATTAAGTAAAACTTAATTCTTTGAAACTTATTTAAAACGAGTGGGTAGTGGCCAACGCTAAATTCCTCACTAACAAGTCATTCTATAAGTAATTCAAATTTTGTATGGAAAATATTCAGCATTTTCATGAAATAAGTTTGATAAATTGTTTTTTTATTTAAATATTTTATTATGAAAACTTGATAACTCTTCAATGCCATTTTATAAAAGTGATGTTTTTTTATCAATTTCAAAATAAAAATATCAAATTTTAAATTTCCTGAGCTTGGGGTCACTTTAAAATATTTGACAGTTAAAAAAATTGAGAAGCACTATTCAGATATCCTTCAAAATCTAATGGGATCTAAGCAAATATTAGATATACATATTTGCAAAATTTGAAAATAATCGAATTAGTACTTTAGTCTATAATCGATAACGTAAAAATTAACACGCCGTACATAGCACAGTGCACATAACACATAGCACAATGCTAAAATTTTTTTTTCGATATTTCTCAATTTTCCTTCAGCGTTTACCTAGTCCGAATGTTCTAGGCACGCCCCTGGTATACATAATGTATTCCAACTGTGAACTTTGTTCTCTCAACAAATCGACAATGTTTCAAGCCAGGATACGCAAAAATTGTATGCAGGGTCTACTTTTTTCACGGTTTTTCCAACTTTGAAGTAAAAAAACACCAACTTAGAGGCTTCGCATCTTATATGTTCCGTATACGGATTTACTCAGAATTCGGAGTAGAACATTTCGTGTGTCTGTGTGTGTGTGTGTGTGTGTGTGTGTGTGTGTGTGTGTGTGTGTGTGTGTGTGTGTGTGTGTGTGTGTGTGTGGGTGTGTGTGTGTGTGTGTGTGTGTGTGTGGGTGTGTGTGTGTGTGTGATTTATCTGGAAGGTCATAGAAATATGTTATGCCCATGTATATAAAATGGTGCTAGCCTAATTAAGTAAATTATTATCTCATTTATTTCAACAGTATGTATATATAGGTACTATACGTATTTATGAAACATTAAAAAGGTCAAAAACACCTTTTTTATAAATCGGAATGATTACGCTCTTTGTAAAACTTTAGCAAATTCGGTGGAGCTTTTGAGAGAGAAAAAAAACACCCATCTCTACGCCGTAAGTTTTACTATTGTGTAAGAAAGTTTGTCCACATCCCAGAGACGGTACAGTACAAATATACACAAGTTAGTGCGTGCTGTTAACAGTTGAATAAAATGATATGAGTAACCGCGGGTTATTTGAGAAGTTTGTATAACTATTCATACATAGTTATTCTCTACAATAATACAAACACACATTAGGTTGTCCTGGAAGTAAATTCCATATTATTTTATTTTAAATGAAAGAAAATAAAATTATTGCGGTGGTGTTAATGACAAATATGAAATCAATATTGAAATACATTGCTATAAAAAAATCTTTTTAACTATTAATGTTTGACATATTTTCCAGAGTCAATTGGAAATATTAAACTGTTTATTACTCGCGCAATTGGAATATGTACATTTATTCTGACATAATTAAGTAGAAAAATGAGTAGAAAAATCAAAATTTAGTCATTATATTATATTTATTTGTGTATCTTTTTTTATATAATGTAAATAAATATATTCACCAACAATATAACAAAGTACACTGAAAAAAGTTATGTTAAGATTAACCGAACTATACACAGAAAAAAACAGTTTTCTTCAGTCAAGAAAATTTGTTTCATATAATATAACGAAAATAATATTCTCTCAAATTAAGATTTTTTGTTTTATCTCAAAACAATATTTTCTTAATTCAAACAAATTTATTTGAATTAAGAAAATATTGTTTTGAGATAAAACAAAAAAAATCTTAATTTGAGAGAATATTTTTTTCGTTACATATGAAAAAATATTCTTGACTGAAGAAATTTTTTGAAATTATTTTTTCCGTGTAGTGACTACAAAACAATTCGTTTTGTATATATATATATATATATATATATATATATATATATATATATATATATATATATATATATATATATATATATATATATATATATATATATATATATATATATATATATATATATATATATATATATATATATATATATATATATATATATATATATATATATATATATATATATATATATATATATATATATATATATATATATATATATATATATATATATATATATATATATATATATATATATATATATATATATATATATATATATATATATATATATATATATATATATATATATATATATATATATATATATATATAATTTGGATGATTTATATAGCGCCGTTTTCGTGAATATCTCACCTCAAGGGCGCTGAAAATTGATTAAGATGTATCATTATGGCTTTGGTAACATTTGCGAAAAAGGTGTGTTTTGAGATTTTTTCTGAAGGTAGATATATTTTCAGTTTGTCTGAGGGTATTTGGGAGCTTATTCCATGCATTTGGTCCTGCCACAGCAAACGCACGATCGCCGAAATTAGTGGTATGCACCCTTTTTATTTCAAATAATTTTCCAACCATGGATGAAGATGCAGAACGAAGTGATGATTGTCTGTCGTTAATGAATGCAAAGGAATGCAAAGTTCGGAGAGGTAAGTAGGAGCCATACCGTGAAGTGCTTTGAAGATCATGAGACAGAGTTTATATTCAATCCTTTCAGGAACTTTAAGCCAATGGAGATTGCGGAGATGGTGAGAGATGTGAGAAAACTTGGAGGCTCCGGTGATGAGCCTGGCTGCAGCATTGAAAACAGATTGAATTTTATTAATTTCTTTTTTTGGTAGATTCGCATATATACCGTTGCAGTATGTAATCCAAACGGGAGACAACAAAGGCGCTTACCAAAGATTTCATGGCTTCAGATGGGATACTCCTTCGGATTGACTTTAAACGTCTTAATTCAAAGAAAGCAGAGGATGAAACTGTGTTTATTTGACAAATGTTCTAAGGTAGAGGCGTTAACTTTGTGAAAATTCATTTTAATTATAATTTAAAATAAATTAATAAACTTTGTTTGTTTTCACTAGTTATATTTTTTAAAACACAACATGTTTCGATAACCTCCGTTATCTTCCTCAGGTGAGAGGTGAGTTAATACTAACTGAAAACTAATTTTGCGTGGTATGTGGCAGTGTCAAGGGTGTAGTAGAAAGCGGGGGCAAGGGAGGGGGTGAGCGTTGACCTAACGGGAACATGGACAGTAGTGGTGAAGTGTAATAGTGACTAATACTGAAAAACAACACAGAAAAAACAAGTTATTTGAAACATAGTGGAATATACGAACTACAATGTGGAGACTGTGACAACATTTACATAGGAAGAACGGGACGGACAATTGAAACCAGACTTAAAGAACATAAACGCTGTTTAAATGGACTCGGTTTTTCAGAATATGCAAACCACCTAATACAAGAAAATCATACATTTGACAATACAAACACCCAATTATTACATAAACACACATAAGGACTGAACAAAACAATCTAGAGACATTAGAAATACACAAAGCAATTAATAATCACAAGAAAATAATAAATAATCAGACGCAACCCTACACTTCACCACTACTGTCCATGTTCCCGTTAGGTCAACGCTCACCCCCTCCCTTGCCCCCGCTTTCTACTACACCCTTGACACTGCCACATACCACGCAAAATTAGTTTTCAGTTAGTATTAACTCACCTCTCACCTGTGTTTATTTGGTTTGTAAAGCTTATATTAGAATCTATTTTGACTCCGAGAAGTTTGACCTAGGATTTAGGAATAATATCTGAGTCTTCGAAGGTTAGTGGGGAGGTGTCTATTAAGTGATGACGTTTTCGCGTTCCTGTCCAAAGTAATTCTGTTTTATTTGAGTTTGTTTACTGACATCCAAATATCGATATCTTCGATACATTTACGAATTACGGTTTTAAGGTGGTGTGCATTTTCTGGTGTGCAATAAAAGTAAAGTTGCCAATCGTCCGCATAACAGTGTGCTAATATTCCATGGGAGTCAATGATTGAAAATATGTCTTTTGTGTATAAAATAAAGAGTAACGGGCCTAGCACAGAACCCTGGGGAACACCGAAACTTATAAGAGCGGGAGATGATTTTAGATTATTGAATTTGATCGTTTGGTGCCGTCCTATGAGATAAGATTGAAACCATTTATATGTGGTTTCTCGAATACCGTCAGTTGATTTGAGTCTTTCAGTAAGAATAGTGTGATCAATCGTATCAAAAGCAGCACTCATGTCGAGGAATGCTAGTAGAACATGGTTTCCGGTTTCGGTAGCTAGAATCGTGTCAGATAGTATTCGAAGGAGTCCAGTCTCAGTTAAGTGATATTTTCTATATTCAGATTGAAATTTGGTGAACATCCCGTTTGTCTCTATGAAATTATTTAATCTTGCACTAATAATTTTCTCCAGTATTTTAGCGATAAACGGTAAGTTGGATATGGGTCTGTAGTTGTTTAAGTCATCGGGGTCAAGATTTGGCTTTTTTAGTAGCGGTGTTACTATTGCTTGTTTGAGACTTATCGGTACTTCACCAGAGCACAATGATAAGTTAAATAATTTATAGAGATAGGGTGCTATTAAAACAATACATTTTTTAAGGAGCCATGTTGGAATGGGATCTAGAGTACAGTTTTTGTTGGGTGAGTTATTGATTAGTGTGATAATTTCTTTTTCATTTGTTTCGGTAAAGTAATCTAGATAACTATTGCTTAAGTTGGTTGAATAAGAAGGGGAAGATTAGCTGTGGTAGAGCGAATTTTTATAATCTTTTTTTGCATAAAATCGGAGATGGCATCTGGAGAGATATCTGCAGTAGTGGGAAGTACATATATTTGTGGTTCCTAAGACTGTATTTATTGATTTCCACATTTGTCTCGGGTTATCACGTTCTTGTTGGATTTTATCTGTCCAATAACCATTCTTCTTATCCGTGAGTGTTTTTTTATAGTCTGTTTGTGCTGCAATACAATCTATACGTTGCAAAGTTGAATGTTGGTGTTTATATGCTCTTTCTATTTTACGCATTTTTTTCTTCTTTTCCCTGCACTCTTCGTCGAACCAGTTGTCAGAAATTCGGTTTTGACGTCGTATTGTTTTTTCCGGTGCAAGTTTTCTAATAAGATTTCGCAATGTTGTGTTGTAGGTATCAACTAATTCATTGAGAGTTTGATTTTGATTGTTATTAAGGTTACAGAGAGGAAATTGACGTATATCAGATAGAAAATATTCAATGTTAAAGTTTCTCCATGATCTTGAAGTAGTTGTTATATATTTTGGCGGGGGTTGACAGAAATTAAGGGTAGTATAAATGAGTCTATGATCTGATAAGCCGATATCAATTACACGCGGAAAGATTTCTTCGTTATTTGTTCTATGTAGATATGAAGACATCCAGTATTCTTACTGACTGAAGGAGTCCAAATGAGTTAATAATGTCTGTTAATCGTTTGCTAGTTGGATTTTCATGCTGTTCTAAGTGGATGTTGAAGTCACCGGTGATGTATAGATTTGGAATTGAAGAAGTTTTTTCTAAAAGTATTGAAAATTCGTCAAAAAATGTTCCCGTTACATGGATTGATCCCGGTCTATAGATTGTGATAACGGTGAAGTTGTAACTTTTAGTGGATATTTTGCAAGCAAGACATTCGAAGCTATTGAATTTTCCAATTGGTGTTTTAGATATATGAAGTCCTTGGTTGGCGATTACAGCAATACCTCCGTGATTAGTTTTTGTTGCACAGGTTGCGGTTTCCTTAGTTTTCCTCTCCCTTGCTTCTTCAACGACTGTGAATCCTTGAGAGTGGAGATTCTTGAGGGAGACGGTATTATAATCGTCATGCCATGTTTCCGTGATGCAGATAATATTTAATTTATGTTCACGAATTACTTCAATGACATCGTCAACTTTGTTGTTTAAAGAACGGGCATTCCAATGCCCAACAACTATTTTTCTGGGTAGAGGTGCTATGTGACGATCGGGTGGTACTGAGATTTTATGTGTCAGTGTTTCGGAAATATTTTTATCACGGTTATGTTTTAGTGTATTTATTTTTCGCCCGCCTCGGCATCCTCGAAATCTATATTTATTTACACTTCTTTCAATGTGCAAAAGAGAAACTTTATGTATTACGCATTTTGGGGGTTGTTGTAGTGTGCTATTATTGAGTGATTGTAATTTAGTTTTATCGTATTGAAGAATTGTCGCCATCGTTATTTATGTTTTTATAACCCATATTTAAGTTGGGTCGTGCTGGCGAGGGTGGACTCACCAGCCATCGACACTCAGGTATTCACAAAAGAAACATGTGGTGAACATCTGTGAAGTATTTTACACTGAACAACACTGCACTGGTAACTGCTAAGGAAGAAAGCTTTATCCGTTGCTTTATTTAAAGTTACATGATTTAACGTAAGGTTTATTATTTAGATCACTTAATAAGACATTTTTGAAGACCGAAAAAGTCAGAACATTACACTTTAGATTTTTTTAATTACTCGTGACACCTCAGGAAAAACTTAACGTCTCTAAAAACAAACGTTTTAGCACAAAAATCACAGAGCCGTGTTGGGTACGTCAGGCAGCTACCGAGCGCCAGGCCGTACTACTAATTATTTTGGTGTGTTTAACTAAACATTTCAGTCATAAACAGATAAACTTTTATTACTAAAAACAAAGATTTGGGTAAAAACGCAGGTAGCCAGTTTAGTGGTCACAATATTTTTTTTCAGTGTATGACAAAATTGTATTTGTTCATCAATAAAATAATGGTAGTGACAGACAAAAAAAGGATAAAAATTTCAAAAACGACTCATAGGTAGCAAAAAAAAATGAAATATTGACGCACCAAACATAAAAATATAACGAAAATGAACGCCAACGCTATACTCCACACTACTACATAAGTCACTCCACAAAGTATTTAAATTTTGTATGTACATTTTTCTTTATTAATATCCAAACTAACTAGTTTTTTTATTCAAAATGATAAGTTTTATAGTAATGATGCAAATTCAAATTGAAAAAAATGGTACGTTGGCAGCAGTCACCCTCTTAAGTGATATGCCTATTTAGCAATTCGAAAATAAAAATATCAAAATTTATGTTTCCTGAGCTTGGGGTCAGTATGAAATATTTGACAGTTAAAAAAATTGAGAAGCACTTATCAGATATCGTTCAAAATCTAGTGGCAGAGCATTTGGTATATAAATTAAAAAAATAATAATGAATAGAATCGAATTAGTATTTTAGTCAATAATCACATAGTTCACAGCATGCAATAAAATAAACACCATTAAATATTTCAAATTCATAGCTCTCCGTTACATTTCCATGAGTAATATCGAAAATCGATTAATGGACAAATTATAAAATACATATTGCGCAGAATCAAACAAACTTCTTAACACACAAGCAATGCTGTTTCAGACATCAGAATTTACAATGACAATGCGGCTCAAGCGTGAAGATGACTGTGAAAAAATACAGTTCATAATTAAATAATTTACCGAACAACCCGTTAGTACAGAAATACAACATATTGTTACAGCATAACACCTCGACATGAATAACAACTAGAGAAACTGAAAAAAAAAAGTTCTTGGCCAAGTTGGCAACTACACCCCGGAGTATCATAGCGCTACTTGTTTTGTAAAATGCGTATAGAGTTGATATTAAGGCCGCACTGGCACTGAAAATTTTTAGCGAGTTGTACTCTAATTCTCGTACTGAAGTACATAGAATCGGTGAAGTTCGTTTCGCCATACATTGTGTACGACTTGACTAGCGCGAAACAGAAACAAAATACGCTACAGTATGAATTGTATTTTTTTTTTAATCAAGACAATAATTTAAAAATCTAAAACAGTCAAAGCGTTAACGTAGATCTAACAAATTAAACGGATTAAGTGGGAATCCCGCAAATTACAGGGATATTTTCGAAATTATTTTTTATCGAGATTTTTTCAAATATTATGATTCTAGAAATGTCAAGATGTAAAAAATATTATAGTAAATCTCTGTCTAAAATTTCAATACGATTATTTCTGTATTGGCTGAGTTAATAAGGAAACGCCAATGCAACTAATCACATATGAGTGTCTGTGAGGTCTTAATAGAATATTATTTATGAAGGCACATAGAAGCAAAAGTCTTCTCCGTTGTTCTCTGTCCTGTCCTGTAGAATGCCCTAGATCCATGGAGATTGCTTGGTTTTCCATGTGATCTGGCGGTCTGCATTCAACTTGCCCGTACCATCTTAAATGTCTCTCCTTTATCTTAGTATGTATATCAGTAACGCCCACAGGCTTAGAATGCTTGAACATTTTATTTTGTCCCGTAAGGACCTTCAAGCTACCCATACTAGCACGTGCATTTCAGCAATTTCCAGTTATCTAAAAAGGAGTTATAGGAAAGGAGCCATAGAAGCAAAAGTAAACCTGCAAATATAACAATTGATTCGGTGAATTTTTAAGTTTTTATATGTACATACAAACCAACACATCATGTCCTGAATGGATTAGACAGAGAGAACCGATCGCTATACTTTTTTATCATCGTTTCATTCACGTTCATACATTTTTTTTCAATACTCCGTGACGTTAAGCAATTAAAAAAAACAATAAACCGTTGGCTTATATCCATCGGCATAGATGAATCCAATAACAAATTAAGCTTATTCTAGTTTGCTCGCTATTCATTTAATTATAACTTTTATCCAACTGTCGATTTGTTCAGGAGAACTTTGTTCTCTTAACATATCGACAATGAATCAAGCCAGAATACGCGAGAATTGTATGGAGAGGTCTACTTTTTTCACGGCTTTTCCAACTTTGAAGTCAAAAAACACCAACTTAGAGGCTTCGCAGCATATATGTTCCATACACGGATTTACTCAGAATTCGGAGTAGAACATTTCGTGTGTCTGTGTGTCTGTGTGTGTGTGTGTGTGTCCGTCCCCCCCTTATAACTTTTGATCCGCTCAATTTACAGAGCCCAAAATTTCAGAATATATAAACAGTTATAGGCCTACAAAACTTTTATACTCAGAATTTTGAATTTTTGTTTCAGTCAGGGGTTATCAACTTTTGAATTTTTATTTTATTTTTCCATATATCTCAGAAACCATAAAAGCTAGAACGCTGAAAATTGGTACAAACATAGAAAAATAAAAAATCTCAAATTGATTTTTTCAAAAAAATTCCAGGGTTTCTCAAACATTTTTTATTAAGAAAAATATTTTTTTTATGATAAATTTATGAGTTTAACTGCCTATATTTCCAAAACTTATACAATTATCGAAAAAAGCCGAAACACCCCAACTAGATAATTTAATTTTCTATAAAAAATATTAACATTGTAGTAGAAGATCTCAATTTTTTTAACAATTTTTTTGTAAAATTGAATTTAGTGACGACATCGCTTCATACATTTTGTATGGCAGTCGCCTATACACAATATGTAAGAAGACTTAATAGTTTGATACTTCATCTCCAAACATACATACCATCATGCTATTTTCATATTCTGGGTAGGAAAAAAGGAACTTCCTCCATACTATCCTATCTTGACATACATACCTACATAATATATGTTGTATAGAAAACAAAATATCTGAAAATATTCAATAATTTGTATTTATGGGTTTATAGTTTGGTACATATTCTTCAACTATACATACTATCGCTATCGACAGTTGGATCTCATGTGTTACATGCAACTAGTTGATACCTACAAATCGTATCTACATATCGGACGTCCTAAAACAGGTTCATCCAGTTGGACGTCCAATGAGACAATATAAATATCGTGAAGTTATTGATACCTACAAATCGTATCTACATATCGGACGTTCTAAAACAGGTTCACCTAGTTGGACGTCCAATGAGACAATATAAATATGGTTAATTGTTGATACCTACAAATCGTATCTACATATCGGACGTCCTAAAACAGGTTCATCCAGTTGGACGTCCAATGAGACAATAGAAATATCGTGAAGTTATTGATACCTACAAATCGTATCTACATATCGGACGTTCTAAAACAGGTTCACCTAGTTGGACGTCCAATGAGACAATATAAATATGGTTAATTGTTGATACCTACAAATCGTATCTACATATCGGACGTTCTAAAACAGGTTCACCTAGTTGGACGTCCAATGAGACAATATAAATATGGTTAATTGTTGATACCTACAAATCGTATCTACATATCGGACGTCCTAAAACAGGTTCACCTAGTTGGACGTCCAATGAGACAATATAAATATGGTTAATTGTTGATACCTACAAATCGTATCTACATATCGGACGTTCTAAAACAGGTTCACTTAGTTGGACGTCCAATGAGACAATATAAATATAGTTAAGTTATTGATACCTACAAATTGTAACTACATATCGGACTTCCTAAAACAGTTTCACCTAGTTGGACGTCCAATGAGACAATATAAATATAGTTAAGTTATTGATACCTACAAATCGTATCTACATATCGGACGTTCTAAAACAGGTTCACCTAGTTGGACGTCCAATGAGACAATATAAATATAGTTAAGTTATTGATACCTACAAATCGTATCTACATATCGGACGTTCTAAAACAGGTTCACCTAGTTGGACGTCCAATGAGACAATATAAATATAGTTAAGTTATTGATAAGTACCTACAAATCGTATCTACATATCGGACGTTCTAAAACAGGTTCACCTAGTTGGACGTCCAATGAGACAATATAAATATGGTTAATTGTTGATACCTACAAATCGTATCTACATATCGGACGTTCTAAAACAGGTTCACCTAGTTGGACGTCCAATGAGACAATATAAATATAGTTAAGTTATTGATACCTACAAATTGTAACTACATATCGGACGTCCTTAAACAGGTTCACCTAGTTGGACGTCCAATGAGACAATATAAATATAGTTAAGTTATTGATACCTACAAATCGTATCTACATATCGGACGTTCTAAAACAGGTTCACCTAGTTGGACGTCCAATGAGACAATATAAATATAGTTAAGTTATTGATACCTACAAATCGTATCTACATATCGGACGTTCTAAAACAGGTTCACCTAGTTGGACGTCCAATGAGACAATATAAATATAGTTAAGTTATTGATACCTACAAATCGTATCTACATATCGGACGTTCTAAAACAGGTTCACCTAGTTGGACGTCCAATGAGACAATATAAATATAGTTAAGTTAGTGATACCTACAAATCGTATCTACATATCGGACGTTCTAAAACAGGTTCACCTAGTTGGACGTCCAATGAGACAATATAAATATAGTTAAGTTATTGATACCTACAAATCGTATCTACATATCGGACGTTCTAAAACAGGTTCACCTAGTTGGACGTCCAATGAGATAATATAAATATAGTTAAGTTATTGATACCTACAAATCGTATCTACATATCGGACGTTCTAAAACAGGTTCACCTAGTTGGATGTCCAATGAGACAATATAAATATAGTTAAGTTATTGATACCTACAAATCGTATCTACATATCGGACGTTCTAAAACAGGTTCACCTAGTTGGACGTCCAATGAGATAATATAAATATAGTTAAGTTATTGATACCTACAAATCGTATCTACATATCGGACGTTCTAAAACAGGTTCACCTTGTTGGACGTCCAATGAGACAATATAAATATAGTTAAGTTATTGATCCTACAAATCGTAACTACATATCGGACGTTCTAAAACAGGTTCACCTAGTTGGACGTCCAATGAGACAATATAAATATAGTTAAGTTATTGATACCTACAAATCGTATCTACATATCGGACGTTCTAAAACAGGTTCACCTAGTTGGACGTCCAATGAGACAATATAAATATAGTTAAGTTATTGATACCTACAAATCGTATCTACATATCGGACGTTCTAAAACAGGTTCACCTAGTTGGACGTCCAATGAGACAATATAAATATAGTTAAGTTATTGATACCTACAAATCGTATCTACATACATATCGGACGTTCTAAAACAGGTTCACCTAGTTGGACGTCCAATGAGATAATATAAATATAGTTAAGTTATTGATACCTACAAATCGTATCTACATATCGAACGTTCAAAAACAGGTTCACCTAGTTGGACGTCCAATGAGACAATATAAATATAGTTAAGTTATTGATACCTACAAATCGTATCTACATATCGGACGTTCTAAAACAGGTTCACCTAGTTGGACGTCCAATGAGACAATATAAATATAGTTAAGTTATTGATACCTACAAATCGTATCTACATATCGGACGTTCTAAAACAGGTTCACCTAGTTGGACGTCCAATGAGACAATATAAATATAGTTAAGTTATTGATACCTACAAATCGTATCTACATATCGGACGTTCTAAAACAGGTTCACCTAGTTGGACGTCCAATGAGACAATATAAATATAGTTAAGTTATTGATACCTACAAATCGTATCTACATATCGGACGTTCTAAAACAGGTTCACCTAGTTGGACGTCCAATGAGACAATATAAATATAGTTAAGTTATTGATACCTACAAATCGTATCTACATATCGGACGTTCTAAAACAGGTTCACCTAGTTGGACGTCCAATGAGACAATATAAATATAGTTAAGTTATTGATACCTACAAATCGTATCTACATATCGGACGTTCTAAAACAGGTTCACCTAGTTGGACGTCCAATGAGATAATATAAATATAGTTAAGTTATTGATGCCTACATATTGTATCTACATATCGGACGTTCTAAAACAGGTTCACCTAGTTGGACGTCCAATGAGATAATATAAATATAGTTAAGTTATTGATACCTACAAATTGTAACTACATATCGGACGTTCTAAAACAGGTTCACCTAGTTGGACGTCCAATGACAATATAAAAATTTTACAGAATTTTATGTTCATATTATAATTATGTATCCTCCTGGAGCATGTTGCTAGTACCAGCTTATTTTAAACTGTCCAATTTGAACACTTGTTGCATTATTGCATTATTATTATTCTGTATTTTGTATGTATATGTATGCATTTAAATAAATAAATAAATTTATCTACGCTGACTATATGGCAATCGTGGCTCAGGATGATAAGTTTGAAAACTTATCATCCTTAGAATAAACTGTCAAGAACCCCGAATGAATTGTCCAAATACTACAAAATAATTATCTAAAATCTAATCCAGCAGACACAACTATGTGCCTTTCGAAACTCAACGACACAGATGGGTGGTGGCAGATGGTAGTTAATAATCTAGTGGACACGAGCTAGAATCCTTCCACAACCGATATCGTTCACCTAAAGCACAAGCATTTATGCTAAATATATAAGCATTTTCATGAAATGGATTTGTTAAATTATTTTTGATTCCAATATTTTATTATGAAAACTTGATAATTCTTCAATGCCATTTGAAAATGATGTGCCTTTTTAGCAATTCGAAAATAAATACATCAAATTTAAAATTTCCCAGGGGTCACATTGAAATATTTGACAGTTATTAAAATTAATACCTCCACTACACTACTCGCGAAGTTCCTCGACGAAGTATTCGGGAAAGTTGACCGAAGTCCGAAGTACGTCGCCACACACTCGTTCTACTTCGCGAGGAACTCAGTTGTCCGCCAGCGCTCGCACGAATCGCGTCATGGATAATGTTCAAGTGGCAGCTGCCGTTGCAATGTGCACTCTCACGTATTATAACTACGTTAGTATTTATCACTCGAAGAAAATTAAAAAGAAGATGGTGGATGATTAGTATATATCAAAACTGTATCACTCCATGTACCGAATAGACATACCCGCTCACAAAATTTATTCCACATACCAGTATGCCACACTAATTACAGATACTTTTCACCCATGTTTAGAATTCAGCGAGATTATAATACACATTTCAAGCATACAGATATTTTTGATGACACTTTACAACATTACCAAAAACAGATAAAGATGTTCTTAAACTCTAATACATAATCCAACAATCCCCTCCACATTCACTAAAGATCCCTCCTCCTCCTCCTCATCCTGAAACATACTCATTTACTGTATTTGTGCATATCTTTGTTATTTTTTTTTATCTATCTTTTTATATTTTCTTTTCTCTTTTATCTTGTATTTTCTTATGAATTTTTCAACTGTATAATCAATAATTTAAATTGAAGAAAGCACTTTTGGCTCAACTTTTATACAGTAAATGTTATGCAAAATAAATAAATTATAGCTGTATCTTTCTGAGAGAAAATAAATAAATAAATAAATTATATGTTAGTTTATATGATGATGATGAAGTTAGCCGAGTAGTGTACAGAGGCACCTCGTGTCGGCACTTCGTGCAACTTCGAGTCCTTTGACTCGGGCGCAAAAACCGACAACAAACGGAAATCGCCCGAGGCGAGCCGAGGTTGGACGAAGTAAGGCGAAGTGCCTCTCCACACTATCGTATTCGCCTATCTTCGATCAACTTCGCGAGTAGTGTAGTGGAGGTTTAAGAATATCTGATCAAATATCCTTCAAAAACTATAACAGGTATGCATGACACTGAGAAAGAAAAAGTAAATAATAAAAAAATGCAAAATTTAATATAAAAAAGATAAATTAAAATAATAATGATAATTTCCAAAAATAGGAAAAGGATGGGTTGGGAAGTGATTAAGGATAAAGGAATTATAGGTAATAGGATAAGAGGTGTGACCTCAAAAGCTTATTGATAACCATTAAGCTATGTAGGAGATTTTTTATACTATTGGGTAATTGGTAATGAAAATAAATATTGGGTAGTGAAAATAAATGCTATTAGGTAATGAAAATAAATGCCCTAAGGTGGTTCGGCCACATAGAAAGAATGAGTGATGACCGTCTGACAAAAAAAGTATACAAGGCTGATAAAAGAGGAATGAAAAGTAGAGGTCGGCCAAGAAAGAGTTGGCACGATCACATAAATGGGATTTTGAAAGATGGTGATGTTAGAAGTAAGAATAATAGAAGAGCGTGTATGAGACGATGAATGGACGTGAATGAAGCGAGGAATGTATGTCAAGAGAGAGGAGTCTGGCGTTCGGTTCTCTCTGCCTACCCCAAATAGGGAAATGGCGTGATGGTATGGTATGGTATGGTAATTGGTTCCACAGCCGAGCATAATACTAGTTGATAATCTGCCATAAAAAAAACAACCTTAAAAATTGCGAATACATAACTCCCCACTAAATCTCCTTGGGGTTTTGAGGAGTAAAAATATAAATAAACCAGGATTCAACCACGGTTAAAGGGAAAAAAATACGTAACACTGTGTAGGTGTAGCTTTAAACCTTTGGTACCTACGTTAAATGTAGAATTTTGATTCGAGATTTCCACGGTAAACAAATTTTTAAATCTACACAATGCTTTCCTACACATATCTGTAAATAATCTCAGAAGCATTTAATATGATTATATCTTCAAATTCTTCTGTCTGTTCAACATGGATCGCTCCCTGTGGAAGATATCACGTCACACACACATTCCCCTTGATCATATACCAACGCCACCAACATAAAAAGTTTTGATTTCTTTGAGGAGTACTTCTCAATGCTGTCCCTCCTCATTTGCTGAACAATCAGTACCTATCGATATATCTTAATCGTAAATTTCCAAAAACAATCGCATAAAAATAACATGCGAATCAAATTTCAATATATATGTGAGACCAGTTTTGGAATATGGTTACCAAGTTTGGAATCCTTACTTTGAGAAAGATATAAGCATGCTGGAAAGGGTGCAGAGAAGGTTTACCAAACTGGGAAATGGCCTCAGATGCTTAACATATGAAGAACGTCTGAATGTGTTGGGCCTCACTACTCTTGAGGAACGGAGAAAGAGAGGGGATCTCATAGAAACCTACAAAATACTAAACGAACACTATGACTGCCCTGAATTGAAGCTGATGTTCTGCCTCAACCAAAATACTAATTTAAGAGGTCATAGTTTGAAGCTAGATAAACACAGTTTCAGGCAGAACCCCTGGAAGCATTTCTTGACCAATAGAGTTGTGGATGCGTGGAACAGTTTGCCACCGGAACTTGTTGTTGCACAAAGTGTTAATGTGTTCAAAAATAGACTTGACAGACTGAACAAGTGAAAACTGTTGTGAGATCAGACATATCAGCATAGCTGCCTGTCTGATAACATTTAATAATAATAATAATAATAATATATACTGTAATCATACTAGCTTCTTAGTAAGGAAAGGATATTTTTCAAAGGAGGCGTGCCCCCGTGATTTTTACTTCTCACCAACCCCGGGGATATAGTGGGAAGTTATGATTTCGCAATTTTTAAGGATATTATTTTATTGTTGATTATCAACAAGTTTCATGCTGGAATTATATTCTGAAAGTTTTATCACAATGTATCTGTGTATGTGCTATGTACGGCGTGTTCATTTTGCTTTATCCATTATAGACAAAAGTACTTATTCCATTCTTTTCAAATTTTGCAAATTTGTTTATCTAATATTCGTTTGAATCAAATTAGATTTTGAAGGATATCTGAATAGTGCTTCTCGTTTTTTATTAAATGTCAAATATTTCAAAGTGACCCTAAGCTAAGGAAACTCGATTTTTTTTTTATTTTCAATTTGGTAAAAAGGCACATCACTTTCATAAAATAACATTTTATTTTTTTTTAAAACATTATTATCAATTTAAAACATTAAATCAAAAATAATTTAAAAATCATTTCATGAAAATGCTGAATATTTTCTATACAAAATTTGAATACTTTGTAGAGTGACTTGTAAGCGAGGAGTTTAGCGTTGGCCACAACCCACTTTATTTGTAATTTAAAAAGTACAAAATGAAAGTCAAAAAAAAAAATTAATCTTTGGTGGCTGGGTGAGCATCGCAATAGTGTTGTAATACAGTACTGGCGAGCTTCCGCGACCGATTTTGTTGGCCTGTAGCACAACTATTTATACTTAATTTAAAGAATGTTTGTTATGAGGATGTAAATGTCTTCTTGTATCGATGTTTTATCGCTATGGAGGACACATACCTATTACGTATAAGCAGACAGACACTCTGTTTTATTAATATAATGAAAAGTGACTTATAACCCACGAGTTATTTAATACGACCACTTTTCCCTTACGACGGTTAAGAACTGCTCAAAAAATTGTATGCTGAGGAAGAAAGCATCAACCAGAAGAAGTATCAAAATAAAATTATTGGTGATTTAAACAAATAAATTAAATAGTTTAAAATGTTAAAAAAATATGATAAGTTAAGTTTTGCCTGTTAAGGTGTAACAAGACTGATATATTATGGTTATATTAGAATCATAGAATAATAATAAAACTTTGTACAAAAAAGATGGCACCGAGAGCAATAACAAAGACGAAATATTAGATATAGCAAAAAAATTCTATGAATCATTGTACAGCTCACGAGTAAAACCTACACAAAATAAAACCATAGAAAATAATCGCAGAATAATTAATGTTGGCTCAGAGGACATTCCTGACATATCTATAGAAGAAATGAAGCATGCTATTAAACAGATGAAAAACTCAAAAGCCCCTGGTCCTGATAATATTATAATAGAGACCATTAAGAATGGAGGAGATGCACTTCAGAAAGTGGTACTGCAACTTGTAAATAGATGTCTGGAGGAATGTAATATACCAGAGGAATGGAACAATGCGAATGTTACATTATTACATAAAAAAGGAAATCAAAAACGCCTCGAGAACTATAGACCCATCAGCTTATTATCACACCTATATAAACTATTTACAAAAATCCTCACCAGCAGACTTTCAAACAAACTAGATTCATACCAACCAGTAGAACAGGCAGGATTCAGAAAAGGCTTCGGAACAAATGACCATCTACAAACTCTAAAGAATGTAATCCAGAAATATAATGAGTATAATATCCCCATAGCATTGGCATTTATAGATTTTGAAAAGGCCTTTGACTCAGTCGAGACATGGGCGGTGATGAAGGGTCTAGATAATTGCAGAATTGACTATAGATATTCCCAAATTTTGAATAATATTTATGAGAAGGCCACATCCAATATACAACTTCATGAACCATCCAAGAAATTTTACATTAGAAGAGGTGTCCAACAGGGTGACACTATTTCTCCCAAACTATTTACATTGGCCTCGAAGATGTCTTCAAAACTCTGGATTGGTCTAAGAAAGGTATAAATATAAACGGCGAGTATCTCAGCAATCTACGGTTCGCAGATGATATTGTCATATTTGCCAAGGATGAGGAGGAATTGAAAACTATGCTGACAGAAATAAATTCAGCCTGTGTGAACATTGGATTGAAGATGAACATCTCCAAGACCAAAATGATGAGTAACGCAGAAGAGTCCTTCCCAATCATAATAGATGGAGTGCAAATTGAAAGAGTAGACAGATACATATATCTAGGCCATACCGTGATGCTTGCCAAAGAAAATCAAGAGGCAGAAATAGAGAGAAGACGTGGCCTTGCCTGGGCAGCTTTTGGAAAATTATCATACATTCTGAAATCCCGTAAATACTCCCATTATTTGAAAAAGAAGCTATTTGATGCATGTATTCTCCCAGTGCTTACTTATGGAATGGATACATCGGTCCTAACAAAAAGAATAATGCACAAGCTGTTAGTGACACATAGAGCTATGGAGAGAAAGTTGCTGGGTATTTCAATAAGGGACAGAATTCAGAATGTCATGATAAGACAAAGAACCAAAGTAGCCGATGTAGCGGAAAGGGTCGCTGGCCTTAAGTGGAGCTGGGCTGGGCATATTGCCAGATGCCAGGATTCACGATGGACCAAAAAGATCTTAGAATGGCGACCGAGAACAAGCCGAAGAGGTGTTGGCAGACCCCAGGCAAGGTGGTCTGATGACATCAAGAAATGTGCCGGAGGGAGATAGATGCAGTGTGCCCAAGACAGTTGGATGAAAACTGGCTGAAGAAGAAGAAGAAGAAGAAGAAGAATAAAACTATAGAATCCTCATTCCCATACAATACCTCGCTGAAAAAGTGAAGCCGTTTTATTGGCCGGCTCGTGTCAATATATGTATGTATGTATGTATGACTCTGCTGGTAGACATTGTTCCTATAGTACTACTCGTAAATAATTTTGCAAGCAGTTAAAAACATTACCTATTTGGAGAACATATCACGCAGACGGCCAAATGATTCTTTTTTCTTCTTTTTACTTTTTAAAAGGCTTTATTTCACCGTTGCCAGTGTTCTTACTGAATGCTCGTATCAAAATGTTGACCAAATTAGTCAACATAAAGCAGTCTCGTTTACTGCAGGCTAAAGAGTATTCTATATTGCACTGTATAAATTAATGTATTTTAATGAATAACTCTTGCTAAATATTTTGTTTTGATTGACGTAATAAATGGAAGTTGGAATAACTATGATTAGCAAGGGCGTGCTTAGAAACTCCAGACTAGGAAAACCCTGGAAGGAAATTGGGAAATGTGGAATATTTAAGGTTTTTTTTAGCATAATTTCTTCGTTGTTCATTGCAGCGGTCATGAAAAATATTTTTCAATCACATGCCAAAATAACATTTTTAAATATTGTGGGCCTGAAAAGGATTGTATCTACCTTTCAATATCTGGATAAAACAATCAAAAATAATTACGATTCTTTCAAAACGATACTTTTGCTAAACATTAATTAAATATTTTTTTTATGTTTCTTTACATATTATATTTAAAGGCAAGCTAAGGTTTTAGGCTTGTATGAGCTATTCCGCTACTGATGATTAGTGAATAACTATGATTTATATACTACATCCACCTCTCTCGCACACTGTTCTGTCCCTTTCACACATTTCGGTTCACACTTACACATTTTAATATTACAATATGCCACGACGTGAATTATATCTCCTACACAGAGTTGAAGAGTGTCGCTGAAGACCAAGTGGAGTAAGGTAGAGATGCATCGCTTTGGTGCCAACCAAACCTCAAGATCAAAAAGAAGAAGACATTGTAAGTGGCAATGACTCTGTCGCTATTATGACAGCCGCGTATAAAGAAACCGTGAAATCAAATATACCAGGGTGGTTCTAGGCATACGGTTTGAATTGCGCGCGTGCCTGGGGTTACGTGGAAAAACCATACTGGGTCGGGACGTGCTCCGATACGCGAAGGCGCAGAACATACTTCAATCAACGGCCACATACTTCGTATGTGTGTGTGTGTGTGGTATTGTCGCCTCTACCCATGGATGAAACAAAACACCATCCTTCGACGGATCTAATCTTAAGTAAGTAAAACTTGCGTAATTCGAACATAACACTTCCACAAATTTCGTATAATCCAATAATTCGAATTATTCAATTATTGTATTTATTTATTTATTATTAATACACTGAAAAAATCCAAAGTTAGCAAAGTACCTTTTTGGCTCGGTTAAAGTCATATTGGTAGTTATTAACCAATATATGATTAAAAATAACAAAGTTGCACTTGGCTATTATCTAACAATTGAATACTGTTAAAATGTAAGTTGGTTACCAATTGCAATGTAAAAAGTCATTTTGGTAGTTATTAACCTATACATGATTAAAAATAGCAAAGTTGCACTTGGTTATTATCTGACAATTTAATACTGTTAAAATGAAGTTGATTGCCAATAGAAATGTACTTGTTTAAATTTAACCGAGTAACATGTACCTATACGGACATTTTGTATTCGACATCTGTCAAATTTGACATTTCATACATAAAAATATTAATATTTCTTATATTTGATACGTTGTATTTAAAAAAAATATTAAACAATGTATAATTCTCGACAAATATTATATGTCACATCAAAAAATAATTAAATAAAGAATAATACTCATCAAATTAGACATGTGTCACTGAAAAATGATTGAATTAAGTTGAATTAAGATGAGATATTCGTCAAAGATTATCATTATTATTCACAAATATCGTTTGTTGATTTGCTCATATTTACATTTGAGATGTAATGTAAAGATGTTTATACTATTTTGATGTTAAAGCTTGATTACCAATTAATATTAACCGTTTTTCAAAAGAAAGAATTAATAATAACAAAGCTACTGGGTTAAAATTAGCAGATTATTTACATGGCAATTTTTAGCAACGAACTTTGAAGGTACTATAATAACAAAGTTGCTTGGTTATTATAAGCAGTAAATTATTTATTTTTAACAACTACATTTTTTGAGTGTACACAAAAGAAATATACATATTATATAATAAACTGACTAATAACGCCCCACAAGGCAAAAGCCTGTTCTGGGACTGTGATTTAACACAGTTGAGTATCATTATTCAGCTGTATCTTTATTATTTGAAAATTTTCATTTGTTCTTTTATTTAGTTTTAGGACAATTTAAAGCATTAAATGATTAATTATTATAGTATTTAAATATTTTTAACTCCTCACTAACCCAAGGGAATATAGTTCGGATTTATTAATCCGAATTTTTTATGGATATTTTTTTACATATCAATTTATACCGAGCTGAAATTGTATTCTGAAAGTTTCATCACAATGTATCTGTGTGTGTGCTGTGTACTATGTACGGCGTGTTTATTCTACTTTATCGATTATAGACTAAAGAACTCAATCAATAATTATTTTCAAATATTACGTAGGTGGGTACTGTGTTCTTACTGCGTGGAATCTGCAGTAGCGAGATGGTTTCAATTAACTTAGTTTAAAAACTTTGTTATTATTTTTAACCAGTGTATAATTTAATTATATAATGTTCGTCTATAATTGGCTTCATTTAAATGTAAAATGTTTACTTGTATTTTTTTACGTAGCTGTTGACAAACTGTTAAATAAAATAAAAATTAAAAAAGTTTGTATATCTAATACTCGCTTAGGCCCCATTAGATACCTTCTTCTTATTCTTCTTCAGCCAGTTTTCATCCATTCTTGGACAAAGGCCTCCCCCTTGATCCTCCACAACTCCCTGTCTTGGGCACACTGCATCCATCTCCCTCCGGCACATTTCTTGATGTCATCAGACCACCTTGCCTGGGGTCTGCCAACACCTCTTCGGCTTGTTCTCGGTCGCCATTCTAAGATCTTTTTGGTCCATCGTGAATCCTGGTATCTAGCAATATTCCCAGCCCAGCTCCACTTAAGGCCAGCGACCCTTTCCGCTACATCGGCTACTTTGGTTCTTTGTCTTATCATGACATTCTGAATTCTGTCCCTTATTGAAATACCCAGCAACTTTCTCTCCATAGCTCTCTGTGTCACTAACAGCTTGTGCATTATTCTTTTTGTTAGGACCGATGTTTCCATTCCATAAGTAAGCACTGGGAGAATACATGCATCAAATAGCTTCTTTTTCAAATAATGGGAGTATTTACGGGATTTCAGAATGTATGATAATTTTCCAAAAGCTGCCCAGGCAAGGCCAATACCTACTGAAGGATATCTGAATGGCACTCATCATTTTTCCAATGTAACCCCAAGCTCAGGAAATCGAAGTTTGTTATTTTTATTTTCAAATTTTTAAAAAGGCACATCATTTTCATAAAATGGTTTTAAAGATTTATTAATTTTTCATACTAAAATATTTAAATGAAAAATAATTTAACAAACTCTTTTCATTAAAAATTCTGAAATTTTTTCGTGGGCGTTAAGAGTTCTTTGTGTGCGTTAAAAATAACCACCATTCAATAAGTGACGATTGTCACCATTTTTTATTGTGATAATATCAAAAGTCAATCGTTGAATATCGTTTCAGAATTACCACATTATCCACCATAATTTTACTTGAAAGTTCGAGGGACCGGGAGAATTCTTCGAATTAAGTACGATTATTTAAAATTTCATCGAGGAACCCAGCAGCATAACTCGGACGTGACCTCGTTGGAGAGGGTTTCAGCCTGAATGAGACTTGAAGCAATGACTGGGAAAACTCCAACCTGGATGTTAATGGGGTACATGAGTACTCCAACGACGGTACCCCAGGATTTCGACCTGCCAAGAAGGCTGTGGACCTCTCTAAATAGGATCTGCACTGCACATGGACGCTGTAACTACCTCATGGCAAAGTGGGGCATTGTTCCATCCGTTCAATGCGATTGCGGCCATCCTTCTCAAACAATGCAACATATATCGGAGGAATGCAGCGTCCGTGCATATGAGGGCCCAAAGATGGATATTTTGCGAGCTGACACCTGCATTTGTGGACTGGCTCAGAGCCCTCGACTTGAGTGTGTAATAATATTTTGTTTATGTTTAACTGTGTGTTTGATTTTGATGTATTCACTATGTCATACGATAAATAAATAAATTTAAAATACAAATTCAAAAAACTAATACTCGTATTAAACAACATTTCGAATTACAGACGTTCGAATTATCCAATTTTAACGATAGTTCAATTTGACCAAACCGGCATACTGAGATTGTGTTCCTCATTACAGTACCTACAGGAAATTTTCGGGTGACTTGGGATGCATAAATTTATATAGGGTTACACTTTGTTTGTTGTTATTACAAATTTGGGACGGACAAATTTATAGCCCAAATAGATCTTGGATCTACATAGATACGTAGTCAAATATGTAGTCAAGTTGAAACAATATTAGGAGCGATCTACGAAGCATTAATGTATGTACAAACAAGTGCAAAGTCTTTTTGGCCATGTTTCCCCTTACAGCAAACCAAGCGACATAAAGTTTTAAATAAATTCTATAAAATAAGCACATTATTACCAAGGAGATGCAAATAGTATAATATGTATAAAAATCGGTGGAAAAAGTCATAAAATTCTATTTACTGGATGTGGAGATTTCAAGCCACATGACCTCCATTCTCAAGTAAGAGAAAAAGTCAAATAATCTGTTGTCGTGTCTGGATGTCGCAGAATTGTCTGTGGCTGCGCTCCTGAATATTAACTGCAATATGTCTACCACCTCGGAACAGGCCTGGCTTCGTGAGGTGGTACAAACCAAACCAAAATAATATATTTTGTTACATTGCTTGGTAAAAATAATGTAATTTTTGGTACTTGTAAGAAAATAAATAATGTATATCCTCAACAATTCCCGAAGATTGACGAACTCAATTGATTCATGCGTCGATTGTCTCATTTATTACAGTGTCGCGATGCATAAGATGGAGGGACAGTTGCGGCTCCTCCAAAGGGGCTCTCGGGCTGTGCCCTCCCAAAAATTTTGTTCTATAGATTCCAAAAATATGTGCTAAATTAATTCTGGAAATTCATTATTTTTTTTAAAACTAGCTTTTTTGTCCCGCCGTTGGCCAAGAATGTAAAATTGTGAAAGAAAAAGCAATCGTTTTTATAATATTGTCACCCAATTATTTTGCAATATCAGACTATGAAAAGTGGTTTGAAATTTGATTGAGTTTAAGTATTGTAAAATGTTCAAGTGATGGCCACAACCCATTCTTTTTTATATATTGCTATAAAGTGTGAATGAAGTATAATATTTATACAATTTCTGCTCGCATGGACTATGCGTAATGGTTTTAAATATGACTGTTTATCAACGTTGTAAAGAGATTGGTTTGGCCACAACCCCCATTTTTAAATATTATCATCGAAAACAAATTGTAATGTGTACCTATTGAAAATTTAGTAATTTTGGATGTTGGGATGTGGTTAAAATTTGATTAAACAAACGTAGGTACTGAAAAGATCTAGTATTGGTCACATCCCATTCGTTTTTATATTTTTTCATCAAGTGTGCATTATATTTTTGCTCAATTTGACTGAAAGTCTTCATTAACGAAGAAGAAGAAGACTTGAACTATAGTAAATAGTTTTTAATTTGAATATAAATGTTGTGAAGAGTTCAGTAATGGCCACAACCCCCATTCTTTAAATATTAGGTGTTGAAAATTATTCAAAATAGGATGATATAAATGGTTTAAATTTAATTAAACAAAAGTATTGAAAAGATTCTAGTGCAGGTTATATCGTCACATCCCATATCCCATTCATTTCATATGTATTTTCATCAAGTGTGCATATCGTTAATAATATTTCTGCACAATAGACTATTAGACTTAAAACTAACCCAAAAGACTAAATAAAAAAGAGAAAAATAAGTATAAGACTATAAGAAATAGTTTGTATAAAAAACTATTCCAATGGTCTACATAAAATAAGTAAAAATACATATACCTAATAGAAGAATTAGACTATTGGAAATAGATTGTATAAAAGCTCACCCAAAGGTCTACAAAAAAGAAGAAGAAGAATATTTAGACTATTGGAAATAGTTTGTATAAATACTGACCAAAAGGTCTACATAAAAGAAAATGAATAAGACTATTGGAAATAGTTTGTATTAAAACTCTCCCAAAAGTCTACGTACTTAAATGAAGAAGAATAATAATTAGACTAAAGGAAATAATTTTTATAAAAAAATGACCCAAATCTATACATAAAAGAAGAAGAAGATGAATTAGACAATAGGAAATAGTTTGTATAAAAACTGCCCTAAAGGTCTACATAAAATTAAGAAGAAAAAGAATTAGACTCCAGGACCCGCCGCTTCAGGCCCTTCAGTACCTCCCGTCCCTTTAATCCCTCATTACGTCCCTTCCCATCAGGCCCTTCAGTACCTTCCGTCCCTTCAGGCAGTTTTATACCTCCCGTCCCTTCAGGCCCTTTAGTGCCTCCCTTCCCTTCATTACATCCCGTCCCATCAGTCGGTTAAGAAAAGTTTAAATCCAGAAACCATCCTGGAAGAACCGCGAAGAGATGAAAGAACCTTCTTTTCCCAGGATGCTCTACTTAATAGGTAAAATGACTAAATACACGAAGAAGAAGAAAAAAGTTTAAACCCAGATACCTGCGAAGAGATGGAAGGACAGTTGGACCTTCTTCTCCCAGGATTCTCCAACTTCATAGGTAAAATGACCAAAAATACACGATGAAGAAGAAGAGGAAGAAATAAGTTTAAATCCAGATACCTGCGAAGAGATGGAAGGAAAATTGGACATTCTTCTCCCAGGTTAGTCCACCTTCAAAGGTAAAATGACCAAATAGACGATGAAGAAGAAGAAGAAAAAAGTTTAAATCCAGAAACCTGCGAAGAGATGGAAGGAAAATTGGACCTTCATCTCCCAGGATAGTTCATCTTCATAGGTAAGATGACCAAGTACACGTTGAAGAAAAAGAAGAAAAAAGTTTATATGCAGAACCCGTCCTGGAAGACCTGTGAAGAGATGGAGGGACAGTCGGACCTTCTTTTCCCAGGATACTCCCCCTTCATAGGTAAAACGACCAAATACACGAAGAAGAAGAAGAATAAGAAAAAAGTTTAAATCCAAAAACCATCCTGGGTATACGCTCGACAATTCACCAAAGTTTCATTATAATCGGACAAACGGTTGATAAATAAATAAATAAAATAATTTTCCTATAGGAAATCAGTATAGGTATATTATTGTTGATTTGTAAGTAAATAGTATTAGGTAGGTACCTACCTACAACAACCTTCTAAATAAATTCGATTCCTAACAAATTTTATTTGAATATCACATTCTTTCTGTAGCCATGGAAACGATTCGAACACGTAAGTAATATCGAATGGTTCGGATACATTTTTTGAATATGTAGGTACCTATACGAAATTAGTATATTGTTGGTTTTTAAGTATAGGTATAGGTAGTATTAGGTATGTAGGTACCTACCTACAATGATGTTCTAAATTAATTCGAATTCGATTTATAACAAATTTTATTTGAATATCAGAATGTGTCCGTAACCATAGTAACCATAGAACATGTAAAAAATATCAAATGGTTTGTAGACATTTTTTGAATAATATGTAGGTACCTACATTGGTTTGTTCGATGCCATAAAAATGAAAATTGTCAGAAAAATCAAATATTATTTACAAATTATGCAATTTTATTATGCCTATATCTTTACTAATAAATAACACATTTTTACAATATACATATGTCTCAAAACTTGCCGTAATGTCTTGTGTTTCATTTTATTATTTCATAATTACATTTATTTCAAAGGTTTATTATTTTCAAGAACATATTCATTCGGTGGGAAAATGAAATATTGTATGAAAAGATATTAAAATGGCGGCGTTTATGTACAAAAGGCTTACTTTAAAAATAAGTTAAACATTATAATTATACCAAATATTCACCATGTTTTTCACTTAAACGCTAAGTTATACTTGAAAATATATTTTCTTCGTGTAAATACGTACTTCTAACTTTTAAACTAACAGATATTTGCGTGCAAAATGTACACTTTTTTGACAGATACGACTTGGAAAATTTTGTATGAAAAAAATAATTATTGAAATATTTTTAAAATTCAGCATTTTTATCGCATTATTTTTAGCGTGACACTGCATCAGGTATACAGGTACACGTTCGCACATAAATTAGATTTTTAGATGCTCTTGGTTTTTCAGAAGGCGTGAGACAAACACACACACACACACATACACACACACACACACACACACACACACAAACACTAACATTTTGATTGCTTTATTACTTTAGATAACAGTTTTTCCACATTGCGGTTATAATAGTAAAATACTGCAATAGTTCGTTCGTCCAGCGAGATTCCATGAAAAATTTTGTTCCGCGGGCACTATGTACTTGCGCCCGAAGAACTGTATGTAAATTCATAGAATTGATTCTAATGTCGCGGTACAATATGATGCGAAATGTATGGAGCTCTCGGGCACGTTCCTATATATGTTCATGAATTTACCGGAATATATCTCTTTTCTGTGTTTATCAGTTGTAGATAATAATAATAAATAAATAAATTTGGATAATTTATATAGCGCCGTTTTTGTGAATATCTCACCTCAAGGGCGCTGAAAAAATGATTACGTTGTATCATTTCGGCTCTGGTAAGATTTGCGAAAAAGGTGCGTTTTGAGTTTTTTCCTGAACGAAGATATATTTTCGGTTTGTCTGAGGGTGTGTGGGAGCTTATTCCATGCATTTGGTCCTGCCACAGCAAATGCACGATCACCGAAATTAGTTGTGTGCACCCTGTTTATTTCAACTAATTTCCCAACCATGGATGAAGAGGCAGAACGAAGTGATGATTGTCTGTCATTTATTGAAAGCGGAATGCACAGTTCGGAGAGGTAAGTAGGAGCCATACCACGAAGTGCTTTAAAGATTATGAGACAGAGCTTATATTCAATTCTTTCGGGGACTTTAAGCCAATGTAGATTGCGAAGATGGTGAGAGATGTGAGAAAATTTGGAGGCTCCAGTGATGAGTCTGGCTGCAGCATTGAAAACTGACTGAATTTTATTAATTTCTTTCTTTGGTAAATTAGCATATACACCGTTACAATAATCCAAACGGGAGACAACAAAGGCGCTTACCAAAGATATCATGGCTTCAATTGGGATACTCCTTCGGATTGACTTTAAACGTCTTAGTTGAAAGAAAGCAGAAGAAGTAACTGTGTTAATTTGGTTTGAAAAGCTTAGATTTGAATCTATTTTGACTCCAAGAAGTTTAACACAGGATTTAGGAAGAATATCTGAATTTTCGAAAGTTAGTGGGGAAGTGTCTATTAAATGGCTTCGTTTGCGTGTTGCTGTCCAGAGTAGTTCTGTCTTTGTTGGGTTTAGCTTAAGTTTGTTTGCTGACATCCAAACACCGATATCTTCGATACATTTACAGATGGTGAGCATTTTCTGGTGTGCAATAAAAGTAAAGCTGCCAATCGTCCGCATAACAGTGTGCGAGTAGTCCGTGGGAGTCAATGATTGAAAATATGTCTTTTGTGTATAAGATAAATAGTAACGGACCTAGCACGGAACCCTGGGGAACTCCGAATTTTACAAAAGCGGGAGATGATTTTAGGTTATTGAATTTGATAGTTCGGTGTCGTCCTGTGAGATAAGATTGAAACCATTTATATGTGTTTTCTCGCATACCGTAAGTTGTTTTGAGTCTTTCAGTGAGAATAGTGTGATCAATCGTATCAAAAGCTGCACTCATGTCGAGAAATGCTAATAGAACATGATTTCCGGTTTCTGTAGCTAGAATCGTATCAGATAATATTCGAAGAAGTCCAGTCTCAGTTGAATGATATTTTCTATACGCAGATTGAAGTTTGGTAAACATTCCGTTTGTCTCAATGAAGTCATTTAGTCTTGTACATACAATTTTTTCTAGTAATTTAGCGATAAAAGGTAAGTTGGATATGGGTCTGTAGTTATTAATGTCATCAGGGTCGAGGTTTGGCTTCTTTAGAATCGGGGTTACTATTGCTTCTTTAAGACTTGTTGGTACTACACCAGAGCTCAATGATAAATTGAACAGTTTGCAGAGATAGGGTGCTATTATAACAGAGCATTTTTTCAAGAGCCATGTTGGTATCGGATCTAAGGAACAATGTTTGTTGGGTGAGTAATTGATGAATTTGATGATTTCTTGTTCACTTGTTTCAATGAAATAATTTAGAAAACTATTGCTTATGTTGGTTGAATAAGAGGTAGGAGATGGCGAAATAGTTGTAGAGTGAATTTTCGAAATTTTGTTTTGCAGAAAGTCAGAGATGGCGTCTGGAGAGATATCCGTAGTAGTTGAAGATCCATTATTTTTATTTCCTAAAACTGTGTTTATGGATTTCCACATTTGTCTAGGGTTATCTCGTTCTTGTTGGATTTTATCTGTCCAGTAAAAGTTCTTCTTGGCTGCAAGTGTGTTCTTATATTCGGTTTGCGCTGCAATCCAATCTGATCGTTGTAGAGTTGAGACCTGGTGTTTATACGCTCTCTCTATTTTGCGCATTTTTTTCTTCTTCTCCCTGCATTCTTCGTCGAACCAGATATCGGATATTCGGTTTTGACGTCGTTTGTTTTTTTCCGGTGCATGTTTTTCAATAAGATTTTGTAGCGTTGTATTGTAGGTGTCGACTAATTCAGTAAGAGATAAATTATCTTGAGTGTTACAGAGAGGGGATAGATGTAAATCGGACAGAAAGTTTTGAATATTAAAGTATCTCCATGATCTTGAAGTGGTGGTAAAATATTTTGGCGGGGGTTGATCGAAATTTAGAGTGGTCAAAATTAGTCTGTGATCTGATAGCCCGATATCGATTACACTAGGAGAGATTTCGTCGCAGTCCTTTCTGGATAAAAGGATATCCAGTATTCCTCCAGCGTCATGAGTTGATGTTTGTACTGATTGGACGAGTCCAAATGAATTTATGATGTCTGTAAATCTTTTACTAATTGGATTGTCATGCTGTTCCAAGTGGATGTTAAAATCACCAGTGATATATAAATTAGTTATTGAGGTAGTCTTTTCTAAAAGTGTAACAAAATCATCAAAAAATGTTCCAGTTACTTGAATGGATCCTGGTCTATAAACGGTTAAAATACTGAATTTATAGTTTTTTGTGGATATTTCACAAGAAAGACATTCAAAACTGTTAAATTTTCCTATTGGTGTTTTGGTTATGCGTATACCTTGGTTGGCGATTACAGCAATACCTCCATGGTTAGTTTTTATTGCTGATGTAGCGGATTCTTTTGCTTTTCTTTCCCTTGCTTCTTCGACGACTGTAAATCCTTGAGAGTGGAGATTCTTGAGGGATATGGTATTGTAATCATCGTGCCATGTTTCTGTGATGCAGAAAATATTTAATTTATGCTCTCGAATTATTTCGATGACATCATCAACTTTATTATTTAATGAACGCGCATTCCAAAGCCCAACAACTATTTTCCTGGGTAGAGGTGATTTGTGACGTTCGGATGGTGATGAGTTTTTGTGTGTCGATGTTTCAGTAATATCTTTATCATGGTTATGTTTGTGTGTTTTTATTTTTCGCCCGCCTCTGCATCCTCTAAACCTATATTTTTTTGCACGTCTTTCAATTCGTAAGAGATAAACTTTATCTGTAACGCATTTTAGGGGTCGCTGTAGTCTGTAATTATTGAGTGATAAAAGTATAGTTTTTTCGTATTGAAGCATATTAAAGACATGTCACCATCATAATTTATGTTTTTATTGCCCATTTTAAAGTCGGGTCGAGCAAGCGAGGGTGGACTCACCAGCCACCGAGACCCAGGTATTCATGAGAGACAAACATGTGGTGAACATCTGTGAGATGTTTAACACTGAACACAACACTGCACTGATAACAAACTGCAAGTCGAAATGTTTATCCGCTGCACTAACACCAAATATATGTTTTAAAGTAATATGATTTTACGTAATATTTGTTAAATAAAATCACTTAAAAGACCGGAAAATAGTGAAATTACATTTAAGCTATTTTTATTACTCATTCTTTAGCAAAAAAGAAAACGTCTCTAAAAAAACGCACGTTTTAGAGCAAAACACTACAGAGCGGTGTCGGGTACGTCATGCTGCTACCGAGCGCTTGACGATTTGTGTCTATATAAGGGATGAATATATTAGTGTATTTATGAACACAACTAATATTAGCGTCTGCGCACTTCGCAATAAGCGGTCAGCTGGTCGCTGGAAGCCATTGATGACAGCGCGCCATTTTACATGTTGTGTTTGCAGAGTGACGAATTACGGTTAATATTTTTTAATGATAATTTTTGACAATAGTGCACGGTAAATAGTATACATAATTTAATTTCGCGTTACTTTAATTACGATGTTCGTGTGAATATGAAAAAATAAGGGCCTCCCGGCCAATCATCTCAAATTAGTTCTTGTAAATCACGTAAATATATTCGAAGTTATAGATGAATACGTAACAAAAAACGTCATGGCTTTGCAGTTGTAGTGAAAAGAATGCGTATTGCGGGTGTAGTGAAATGTTGTCCGTGTTTACTTTTTGACAATAATTCTGATGCATTTAATTCTAACTCTGACAAACACAACTAAATCCAACATGTATGATATATGATCCACCCGATCCCCCTTTTTTCAGGTATTGTAATTGCAGTTCAACAGGAGAATGATGATAAAACATGAAGGTACATATATGATAAATACTGATCGTGTATATGCATGAACATAATATTTTTTCACCTCCGTCTAAATTTCACAAGTGTACTGAATATTATTTTCTCATTTTAAATACATATTTCCTTTTAAGAAAAAAAAATTGAGCCCCTCTAATATTTTAGGTCATCAGCCGCCACTGGTTGGAGGTCAGCCTACCAGGTGTAACTTTGGGAGAAAAAAACAGATCTACAATCTACATCATAAAGAAGAAAAAAAGCATATTATGGTACGTTTTCAGGAGTTTTGTCGGTACCCATCAATGCTTTACCAAGACACGATCATCAGAAATAAAGAGCATATTGTTATTCGATTATCATGATTATTGTGATTGATTAATTTGTAGAATAGGTATTTACAAGAATTATTATTGCGTGTTCAAAAGGTATAGTTAAACTCATCTCTCTATAATAGGTACACTACAAACAATTGGCTGCAACTGATAATTTATTCATGCAATAAAATATTGTACTCACTCTGATATATATTTATTTCAATCGATTCACACTTAATATGAATGTGAAGCAAAGTACGCGATACGTCTAGACCCGGCGACTGGAGAAATTCCGAATGATGAGAGTAGGAGGGGATCATTGTTTACATATAAGATCAGCTTGAGTTGGTAACCATGACAAGCCAGTAGTGATGTGTGAACATTGTAGGGCTGGTTCACCACAAGCCCGACTCAAGAAAAATATTATGAATATATCAAACATCTTGCTATGGAATTATATGTAAGAACAAAGACCCGATAAGAAATGAGATAGATTTTTTACATTTATTGCACCACGAATGTATAACAAAATACCATCGGAACTTAAAGGATTAAAAAAAATTAAGAAATAGGTAGACATCAAAATGAAATAAATGTTTCAGCAATAATAATATTACTAATGTCTTTCTCTACATTTATTGTGATTTTTGGTGGTTATTTTTATTGTGATTTTTTTTTATTGTTAGTTTTTTTAATTTTCTTTGTCTTGTTGTTTATTTTATGTTATTAAATCTTTCTGTATAATATGTACGTGTAATATTTTGAATAAATTGTCAATTAATACAAATGTAATAACTATGCAAACTATATATTATGTACATAGGTAGTTGTTTCGGAACAGACTCTGTCTAGTGAAGCAGTTATCTTCAATATATTTTCTTTGTAGTATTATAATAAATAGGTTTATGTTTTGAAAAGTCTACTGTTTCACGATTCATTATTGGTATTCTTATTTCTAATGCTTCAAGATTATCAAATTTACGACCCTGTTTATGTCATCGTAAAATGTGTACTCCATTACTTACTACAATTGAAATTGCGATGGCAAAACATTAGATTATCCAGAAAACCAAAGACTCTTAGATATAGGAACGGCTTTTATACTACTAGGTATGGGAGAAGAGTGAAATTATCGTGAGTATACAGATACTTACCATATTATGACTCGCTGAAAGATTAGTAGATATCTTTGAGAGATTAGTTCATTTATTTATTTATATTTTTGTACATAATATGGACAAATATACTGCACATTGCTGGCTAATTGGTATTTGGCTTTTTTTTAGCATTAGGCTTACAACGTATGACATCAATATGTTTGTACAACCGCTAAAAATTGTAAGCGCAAAACTAAAAAGTAAAAGACTACTTTTTATTAATATCACCGATGATATTTCTTTGATTTCTATTATTGTATTCTGGCTTTGTATTTCTTTCTTTCAGCACTTGAAATCAATCTTAAATCCTAATTGTTCCTTTATTAAAGAACGATATCGTTATATACTCACAAAAATGTCCTCAGAACATTTTTTCAACGATTTTTTTTCGTCAAAATCTCGCTTGAAATGTCCAATTGCTTTATAATGCCACGAATCAATGGTGTTAATGAATATGTTTCTCCTAATTGTTTACTAATTTTGCTGTATTTGTAACTGTCACGAATATATTTCTCAAAAATCTGTACTAATTTTGCTGCATTCGTCACTCTCACGAATATATTTCTCAAAAATCTGTACTAATTTTGCTGCATTCGTCACTCTCACGAATATATTTCTCAATGATCTGAATTATTTTTGCTGCATTTGTCACTCTCACGAATATATTTCTGAATAATCTGTACTAATTTTGCTGCCTTTGTCACTCTCACGAATATGTTTCTCATCTTTACTAAAAACAGATCTTTACTAATTATGCTGCATTTTCAGTCACAAATATATATGATCTACACTAATTTTGCTGCATTTGTCACTCCCACGAATATATTTCTCAATAATCAGTACTAATTTTGCTGCCTTTGTCACTCTCACGAATATATTTCTAAACGAACTGAATTATTTTTGCTTCATTTGTCACTCTTAGGAATATATTTTTCAAAGATCTTTACTAATTTTGCTGCATTTTTCATTCCCACGAATATGTTTCTCATCTTTACTAATAACAGATCTTTACTAATTATGCTGCATTATCACTCACGAATATGTTTCACAAAGATCTGTGCTAATTTTTCAGTGAGTCTAATGATACGGCAAACCTCTGTACATTGTACATGTATATGTCCATGTACGTGTATGTTCATACCAAAATAACACAAAACAATTCCATTACGTGAACAGTTTCAATTTATGGCCGTATAGGTAGAGGAGCATTCTCTAGAAAGCAATTATTAGAATTAAACACCGCCTCCCATTGCCTTGCCCGTTCCATATTATATGTCCTCTCTGACAGATTCCTTCGCATAGTACAATCAAATGAACAGTATGCATATAATTGTTCATATATCACGACTCATATTGCAAGCTTGTTGGATCGTGGTATTGAGAAATTTGCCCATATTAAACAAAGTCATATTGCGAGCTTGTTGCTTCATAATGAGAGATATGGTTTGGTTGGAGAATGATGGGAATAACAAATTCTGAACCAATACCTACACCTATATCAAAGTATAGAAATGTTTGAAGGGTATTTTCATATAGTGGAACGTTATGAAAACTGCGTGTTCGCTTACATAATATGTACTTACTTACTTATCGGGTCCGGACTTTAGGCCTTGCCACTCCAGTATACATTGACGTATGTATGTATGTGTATCGATTTGTTATTTTCCATCAAAAAATCATTCACATTACATGCATTCCGCATCAGCGGGCATTGTTAGAAGTGAGAATCACTCTGCACCTCCCGCAATCGCAGCTCTTGCCTCCCCGTCCAAAAACCCCCCCTCTGCTGGTTACTTTTGCATCTACATAGTCATCCCAACCCTTGGTCTGTTCAGTGTTTTCCGCGTGGGGTAGATCAGACTATACACGGTGTTTGTGCTTTCGGGTGGCATCTTCCATGGTTACATAACGATCTATATTAGATGATAATCTCGAGAGAACGCTACAAGAGAACTGACTCAAGTCGTGATAGGTGTAAGTATAAAAAGGCTACCACGTATCACCCACAGGAGTCTCCCCAACCCCCGAATAATGGAGTTATGGAGTTAAAATACTTCCTACACTAGGATAAAAGAATAAATATAATTTAATGAAGAAAAAGTTATTGTGTGAACAGAGTGGAAATCCATTTTAAAATGAACAACTATACCAAAGTATTTTCCCACAAAATTCTATTACAATGACCAAATGTTTTCACCGAAGTGACTCGGCATTATCGAGGTCTATAGTTTAACAAACCAATTTAAACAAAAATTATCCTACACTTCAACATTTACAGCGTTGAAGTATCTAAGTTTGAAGATTTTTAATTCAAGATAATACGAACATTTTAATGACTAAACAAATGTTCGTATTTTCTTGATTGCAGTGGTAGTGAGTGTATGAGTATGTGACGATCTGGCTTCAGATCAGAAGATCGCGTGTTCAAATCACGTTGGGGTCACCAGTTATAGGTATGTGGGGGACGTTATACAAACTGTTTACATGATTTTCTTAATATAATTTCTCGGGCAACAAACAGGTAGGTACTATGTCAAATATGAATTTAAAACGCACCCAATAACAAGTTGCCACATTCTGGAGACGTGATCTTAATCGTCTCACAGATATTTATTTTTTATTTATTTATTTATTTATTTTATTTTGGGAAACAAAACAGCTGTTACATGTTTTACATTAATAAAAAAATAACAATCAGGAAAGTAAGCCAATTACATTGTTCCACAGATTAATATACATAATAAAGACAATTCAGTACAAAGTCAAAGATAAAAGTGTGGTGTAAGTGTACAATTGTGATGTGTGTGTATGTGTGTGTGTATGTGTGTATTTTATGAAGCGAGGGTGGGACATGAAGAAAGGTAGGAGAGGAGGAAAGGGTGAGTTGTCATATTAATACAGTATTGGACATACCAAAAATTGTACAATTTGGTACATAAAGTATTCATTATAATATTGATGTTAGTTGTTTTTTTAATGAATGTAGGCTATTGTTAAAAATATCTGGCTTATGATTAAGGTTATTGTACATATTGCAGCTGCGGTTAATAAAAGTGTTGTTTGCATAGTTTGTTCTTGAGTATTTAGTGTAAAAGAGGAGATTCTGGCGGTTTTGTCTGGCGGGGCAGTTGAATGGGATTTGTCCTAAGAGATACGGACTATCTATTTGGTTGTTAAGTAATTTATATAGGAAACATATATCAGTTATACCCCTTCTTTTGTTAAGTGGTAACATTTGGTGATGTTTTAAAGATTCCTCATAACTGATACCAAATCGCCTAGTTCTAAAATCGAGGTGTTTGATGAATTTTTTTTGGATTCTTTCTATGTTATTTATGTGCAACTTATAATGAGGATTCCATACAGTGGTTGCGAATTCCACGTGACTTCGAACATATGCGTTAAATAAAATTTGTAGACAGTCAATATTCTTAAATGGTTTGGTCACCCTTAGGACAAAGCCTAAACCCTTGTAGCTTCTACTAATAACATTATTAATGTGGGAAATAAAGTTAAGCTTATCGTCCACAATTACTCCCAGGTCTTTTGCCTCGGATTTACGGGAGAGACTGGAGTCGTTGATTTTGTAAATGAATTCGATGGGAGTTTTTATTCTTTTAAATGTTACAATGAAACATTTTCCGGTGTTAAGGTAAAGATGGTTTTTTTTGCAGTATTCGGTGAGATTGTCAATGTCATTTTGTAGTTGTAGGCAGTCTTGAGTTGATCGAATAGTTTTAAATAATTTAGTGTCGTCAGCAAATAGAATTATTTCGGAATTTTTAATACAAGTGGATATGTCATTTATATATATAAGAAAGAGCAAAGGTCCAAGATGAGATCCTTGAGGAACTCCGGATGGTGTAGGTCTAAAGCATGATGTAAACCCTCTCACAGCAACTGCTTGAGATCGATTCTTAACATAAGATTCAAGCCATCTATATAGATTACCGCGTATGCCGAAGTTCCAAATTTTTAATAACAAAATGTCGTGGTTAATCTTGTCAAAGGCTTTAGCGAAATCCATGTATATCGCGTCAAGTTGGTAATTCTCATGTAGAGCTGATATTGCGACCTGAGAGAATTCTAAAATATTTGTTTCAACTGATCTTTTACAAAGAAATCCATGTTGCTTTTCGGAGATTGCAGTCCTAATAATTGGGTTAATTTGGTCAACAACAATTTTTTCTAATATCTTACTGAATAATGTCAGCTTAGAAATCGGTCTATAGTTTTCAATATTATTAACATCGCCGTTTTTGTGGATAGGGGTAATGAGTGCTCTTTTCCATATATTTGGTAAGGAGCCCTCGCTAAAGGTTTGTTGGAAAATTATAGCTAGGGGAACGGAAATTTCTGCAGCGCACTCCTTTATTAATATTGCTGGTATATTATCACAACCTGGTCCTTTGGTAACATTTATGCTTGCTAGGTATTTATACACCATGTTGTGGTTTATTTCAATATTTTCTAAGGTGATGTTAGGATTAAATTCGGCTCGAATTTGATCTGTTAATGAAATTGGTGTGTCAAGAAAGACTGAACTAAAGTAGTCATTAAATGCATTGCATATTGATTGGCCATCATGAACAGTTAATTGATTGTAGTTCATTGTGCTTGGTAAATTATTATTTGCGGATCGCTTAGATTTTACAAACGACCATAGTTTTTTGGGACTTTGTTTGATAGCTGATTCTATATTGGTTAAATACTGTTGGTAACACAGATGTGTTATACGTTTTTGTCACGCACGTAAGATAGAAAATGATTGATAGTCGACGGGATTTCCAAATTTTCTCCAATTTTTATGGTATTTTGATTTTTCTTTAATAATTTTAATGAGTGATTTATTAAACCACGGAGGATAATTCGTCGTTGAGGAGATTATCTTTGTTGGCACACAGTTTGATGTTAAGTTATTTAGGACATTGTAAAATATAGTTAGGGAATCCTCTACGTTTAGGTTAGTTAACTGTTCTTCCCAATTCATGTTCCGTAATTCTGTCCTAATTTTATTATAATCAGCTTTATGGAATAATTGTATTTTCCTAGTATTTTGGTTTAAGGTTTTATTAACAGAGTCATTGATGTTATCTTTGATAATAACCTCCACCGATTTATGATGACAATCTTCTGGGACTAGAGGATATTCGCAGGGTGAAATAAAACAATTGTGGGAGTTCGAGATAATTAAGTCCAGGATTTTTCCCGTTGCGTTTCGGTGTGTATTATATTGGTACATAGATGTTAGTGATAGAAAATCTACGAGCAAGGAGACAGATGGAGAATTTGATAGGATTTGTGGTATTGTTTCAGAATTACTATGATCAAGAATCCAGTCAATCTGAGGAAGATTATAGTCGCCAGTCAGTATATAACTGTCGTCGGGATACTGCATGAGTATGTTATCAACAGTATTTAAGTGAGCTTGCAGATTGTTATAGTGGGTGGCTCCTGGTGGATGATAGCTACAACAGATATTCATTCGTTTTGAAGGGGTTATCTCAATTGATGCCCAGATATCTTCCGCTAGTGACGACCATGTAGGGTGATGTTTGGGATTTAGAGTTGATTTAATGGCGATTAAAACACCACCACCCAGTCTTTTGTTCATTCTTTCGTAATCTCTGTCCCTGCGAAAGACGGTATATTTGGAATCAAACAATTCTGAACTGTGTATGCTTTCCAATAACCACGTTTCGGTGAGGCAAATAATATCATAATCACTACTCAGGCAATTCAGATAGAATGTGTCGGTTTTACTTCTTAGACCTCGAACATTTTGTATGTAAAGATTCATCATCATGACTATTAGGAACATATATTAAAACATATATAAAATTTTGTAGAGAGACGTAATCTATTTGGTCTAAGTATGTAAGAAGTTGTATAGAATATGAGCAGTGAATGGGGACTAAAACATACACCAGGTGCGTTAATAATAATTGACACATGAGAATAAAATTAGCATAATATTCAGCAAGATAAGAGATAATTAACATGGTTTTCAAGTAAGCGTATATTATTTGAGATAAATAATTAATTTGTAAATAAATAAAAAATATATAAATCTGGGAATCGTTATTTGGAATACCATTTCGGTAAATGTAAAAAAAATTTGGATATAGTTAAGAGAAATTATGTGTTTGAAAGGGTATATAATTATTTCGCCATCAAATATTAGTAAGGTATTTAAAACTAGCAAAAGAATCAAGTCATAAGTTACAAAGAGCGACGCAATGATACAATTATACTGGTTCATTTTAAAAATCATAGTTATTTATATACAGAATAATTTGAAGAGAAGAGAATATAAGTAGGGAATGACCATTTTACATCTATACTATTATAATTGTATTGAATGACAACTTGTATGGAGGGTAGTGATTGGGTTACGACTTCGAGGTAAAAGCAGATACGAAAGTGAGGGATGGGAAAAAGGAATTTATGTGTGTAGTGAATGTGATAAGGTTGAATTATGTTGAAAAAAAGTGTATATGAAATTAAAATGTATAAAACATTTGAGAGACCCGAATTATGAAATTTCAAATAAAAATTAAATCTAAAAATAAAATATGAAAATAAAATATAAGATAGTAGGGATGATACTAGTTTATCTTTTGAAGGTCTTTCTCCGAGGAAATGGTGATTGGAGGTGCAGTATCGTTGCGTCGAGCGAATATACGGCAATTTCTGGTCCACACATAACGAAAATTTTTCAATTTTGCGGCATCTTTCGTCTTTTTTAGAATTAGATGACTAGGCCGAAAAAACGCTACAAGAGGACTGACTCATATCGTGAATAGTGGGGACAATTATACGCTACCTCGTTTCTCCCACAAAACTAACTAAGACTCATATTGCGAGTTTGTTGCTTCATTTTAAGAGATGTGGTGTTGTTAAAGAATTATGGGAATACCATTTACTGCTGTGAAAATCAATATTCCCTTATTAAATTTACTACGACTCATTTTGCCAGCTTGTTGTCTCTTTGAAAAAAAAGGTGCGATGTAAGTAGATAATGACTCATATCGGGAGCATTTTGGCTCAAATTAAAATAAGTATTGATGGGAGAGAAAAATGAATAACATAGACTTGTAAGAGAACCAATTGGTTCACGTTGATGGAAGTTAAGAAAAAGAATCGGCAATCTACTGATCTGTATCTTAATTTGGACATATTGCTGAATTTATATTTAGCAATATGTCAAAATTATCTGACAATGTACCTATCCTAAATATTTTGGATACATAACCGTGAAGACCTTTGATTGAAGACTTCGAGAACCCCATCGTTACACTTGCATGGAGAGTAGAAGATCCAGAAATGAACTAAATTATCAAGGCCTTTTGATCTGCCCAACTCACACATGAAAGCAGAGTCTATATAGGTAATCGATAAGACAATGGAATGAATGAGATTGATTAGCATTTGACATTGTCTCAATCTGTACAACTAATAATCCTTTTAAATTTGAATTACCTGACGTGATAAACATAAAACCATTGTATGAATGTGAACCAATATCATTTAAAAAACTAATAATATTTCGATTTATTACGATAAAACAATATTAACTGACCGGTCAAATCAACATAACAGACCCGATATAATAATATATGATAAAATTAAAAAAAATAACATACATTTGCGACGCGACGTAGCTTTTTCAAACCTATTAATATTATAAAATCATTTGATGAAAAAAATATAAAATACACCGCCTTAGGTAACGAGATAACTTGGGCATTCTTGTGAAATAATAATATACCCGCTCATTATTTCAGCCACTGGCATTACACCGTAATAAACAAAAATTTTGGATGTATCGAAAACTTAATAATAAAAATGTCGAAAACGATAATAATGAATACATGTAGAATCGTAAAAGATTTTTTAAACGTTATTCGGGAATCAGTAGGGTTGATATGTAGGTAGTAAAGATACCTCATCAGAGCCTAATTCTTTGATATGTTAAGTATCTGGATGGGTGAATTATTCCCAATTGAAAGCTTGATGATGTGTTCGTTGCATTTTATTTTGTTCGATTAAATAATTTACAATTTACGCATTAATCTGCTTATTCTTTTGAGGAAGTATATAATGCTAGTAATAATAATTGAGTGTAATTAACTGTTGTGCTTAATTTTTATTAATATCATAAGTAATATCATTTAATGATTCAGGATCATTCCAAGGGCGCTTATATTTCGGTACTATGTCGCTCTACGAAACAAAGCTTTTTTCAGTCCTTCAGAGAAAGCTCTCTTGCTTTGAATACTGCAGACATCTGGAAGCAATATATTCTATTTGATAGGACCACTCACACTTAAGAATAGATCATAGTAAGCCGCTTTGATGGCTCTGTCAAACTCCTTTGGGGAGTTGTTACTGTGTGATCCAGAAGACCTGAGTGTGAGATGCCCCCCAGATAGCTCTTTTCTCTGACACAGCTCTGGAATGTATTGCGGTGATAGGTTATTCAAAGCATTAAACAATGTCAAAAAAAAATAATTGTAGTCAACTCGCTCTAGACACTTCAACTTAATAATATCTCAATTATTACTTTATTTTACTTAACACACTTACACTTTCACACTTTTTTTCTTTTTTACACTTTCTGCCTATTCTGAGCCACATTGCACCCCACGACTTGCGAAAACAGTCTGCAGTGGTCCGTGAATATGAAAAGCTTATCCGGAACTTGGAGTTGCCATTCCATCCCGATCTTGAGTACATATCTCGAGTCTCACAGTAGGCTTATATCACGAAAACCTCCACTGATTACGGCGAAGACCTTGCACGAGAGCAATTTCTGTGTTGTCGAGACCTGGAGGTCTAGATGGGAGGCGGCATCGGACCCAGTGTTCAGCCATCTACCTTGCATTACGAGCAAACCACCTGGTTTCAACAAACCCCGAAGAATCTGGACAGCACTTAACCGAGTGCGGACTGGACACGGCAGATGCGCCGACTTCTCCTTCAAGTGTGGATGGCGGGACTCTCCTGAGTGTGACTGCGGTGCGGAGAGGCAGACTGTGAACCATGTGGTGTCTGAGTGTGCTTTAAGAGCCTTTGGGGGGGACCCCTCGGAATTTATGGTCCTGAGTGAAGCAGCGGCCAATTATTTAGAAAACTTAGATTTTATTTTTTAACTTTTGACGGGCACTACAGTGCGACATATTGTTGTGATATACTAACTTTGTGACCATAAGATAAATAAATTTACTTAAATTATTTATGAATATAAACCATAGTTTTAATCCACAAATTGAGTTAAAATTAGCCTGAGCGCTTTCGATGGTTACACCATCATCCTCGGAGGCGACAATAAAAACTAAATATAATATAACAAAATGGCCAGTACATAGTTTGAGGTGGGGGCGGGGGGTTCTTAGGGCAGGGGTGTGGTAAAGAGAAAGCGGTACGTACATACATAAAGCAAACAATCGGTGCACATTATTTTAGCAGTGGAGAGGACATAGGTATTTGAATATTTTTGAGATGTTTGTTAATCTCTAATATTTCTAGAGCATCCAGTTTTAGTCCCTTCGACTCCAGATGTAGAACCACTACACTGTTACGATCAAAATTATGGTCATGTTCAATGCAATGGTCCGCCATCTCAGAGTATCCAGAAAGACCCCTGAATGCTCTAAGGTGTTCATTTATTCTAGTACCTATGTCCCTTCCGCATTGACCAATATACATTGCGTTACAGTCATTACAATTAATTCTATATATGCCACTCTTATCCATCTTATCCTGCTTATCTTTACAGTTAAATATCAGTTTATTTAAATTTGAATTGGTATAAAAAGCTGATTTAATTTTATTTTTTGTAACATTGCTGATTTTGTTAGAAATATTTCCCATATATAGTAGTTTTCGCCAAGGTTCTTCGGATTTAACGATGCCGGGCGCGTATATAAATTTTGAGATTAAAAGTGATTTTTGTTTCTTGATTAAAATGTTATTTATTATATTAGGGTTATAACCATTGTTGGAAGCTAGTTGTTTGATTATATTCAATTCGTTATTATAGGATATTGTATCTAATGGGATTTTCACAAGTCTATGAACCATCGATTTGAAGGCAGCCATTTTGTGTGAGATTGGATGAGCAGAAGAAGCATGTATAAGAGTGTTAGTACATGATGGTTTTCTATAGATATTAAAACTAAAATTATTATAAATAATTGATATACTTAAATCTAAAAAAAATAGTATATTATCTTTCTCAATTTCTAATGTGAACTGTAAATTTTTGTTTATTGAATTCAAGAAATTTAAAAATAAATTTAGTTGTCTACTTTATTTTACTTTTTAACATATCAATAGAGACGAAGTTGGGATATTATAGAAGAACCAGTATAATATTTATGGAGTCGGATAATATTTCTCCGAAAGAACCAGAAACAATAATATTTCTGGCCCAGTTCAGGGGTGACATCTATGCGAAACACCGTCACCTCATTTATAAGGACTGTTGCTTTCATCGAAAATCATGAGTCCATCTAACAGCACTATCACAATTGATAATAAAATCATTGAAGATGTTGAAGAATACGTATACCTTGAATATAAGATAAAATTAGGAAAGGAAAACCAGACAGCAGAAATACCCAGAAGAATCGGACTAGGTTGGGCAACCTTTGGGAAACTTAAACATGTCCTAAATAACAGAGATATTCCCACATGTTTGAAAAGAAAAGTGTTTGAAACATGCATCCTGCCTGTGCTTACGTATGGTCATAAATAAGCTAAAATGCATAAGCTAAAATGCACTCAGAGATCCATGGAAAGGCAAATGATAGGCGTAAGTCTAAGAGACAAAATTAGAAATGAAGAAATCAGACGCCAGACAAAAGTTGTTGATGTCATGGATCGAGTTGCAAAACTTAAATGGCAATGGGCAGGCCATGTTGCCAGACAGGGTACGGACAGATGGGCACCCAGAATTCTAAATTGGAGACCATGGGATATGAAAAGGGGAATAGGCCGGCCCCAGAAAAAGTGGGCCGATGATATTGTCCCTGTCGCTGGAAGCAGATGGGTTCAAAAAGCCCAAAAAAAGACTATCGGAAGCTCTTAGAAGAGGCCTACATCCAGCAGTGGAGAGATGGCTGAGAAAGAAGAAGAAGAAGTTTCATTCATTGTTTACAAATAAACGAATGTCTCAATAGATCGCGTTACATAAAGGTTTATTCGTTACTTCAAAGATGGCAATAGTAATAATGTCTTATTTTGAAATGAATTGTTACACATTATTCAAATACATAGAACTTTCAAAAGTTATATTGATAAGGGAACTCAATAAGAAGGCATAATTGGTGAACATAGCGCAAGCGCATAAAGTGATCACGTAAACAGGTCGTAAGCCCTATAGGTGCCTTGAGTTCCTGGTTCTTCTACAATATCCCAACTTCGTCTCTATTGAGATGTTAAAAAGTTTGTCAAAAAAAATATTTTAAACAAGTTTTTTTCAGCGTATTCTAATTTATTCATCCGTATCTTACTCATTCTTCCATCATTTTTTTTCAATTTTTGTTGCTGTTTTGAACGAAACCTTACACTACATAATTATGCTAAATAAACGTTCTTCGGAAAAATATTATCTGACACCAATACATCTATCTTTGAACACTTTTTGACATACATACATGCATACATACATACATACATACATACATACATACATACATACATACATACATACATACATGCATGCATGCATACATACATACATACATACATACATACATACATACATACATGCATGCATGCATGCATGCATGCATGCATGCATACATACATACATACATACATACATACATACATACATACATACATACATACATACATACATACATACATACATACATACATACATACATACATACATACATACATACATACATACATACATACATACATACATACATACATACATACATACATACATACATACATACATACATACATACATACATACATACATACATACATACATACATACATACATACATACATACATACATACATACATACATACATACATACATACATACATACATGCATACATGCATACATGCATACATGCATACATGCATACATACATACATACATACATACATACATACATACATACATACATACATACATACATACATACATACATACATGCATGCATGCATACATACATACATACATACATACATTAATACATACATACATACATACATACATACATACATACATATATACATACATACATACATACATACATACATACATACATACATACATACATACATACATACATACATACATACATACATACATACATACATACATACATACATACATACATACATACATACATACATACATACATACATACATACCATCACGCCATGTCCCTTACGGGGTAAGCAGAGAGAACCGAACGCCATACTTCTCCATTTTTGCATACATTCCTAGCTTCCTTTACTTCCATGCATACTCATACATGCTCGTCGATTGTTCAAACTTTTTATGTTTCCTTCTTTCAAAATATCATTCACATGGTCATGCCATCACTTTCTGGGGCGACCTCTTGTATTCACTCCATCTCTTGCACCCGTGTATATTTTTTTGGTCAGTCGTTCATCGTTCATTCTTTCAATATGTCCAAACCACCTCAAGGCATTCACTTTCATTTTACATATAATATCCTTCTTTATCTTGCATTCTCTCCTTATGTCACATATCGTTCTATTAATGAGTGATCTCATTTCTACAGCATTTATTCTACTATCATGTGTCTTTTGCCAGGTCTATGTTTCACTAGCATACGTCAAAGTAGGCACCACAATTTCATTTTGAACAGCAATTTTGGCTTCCTTTAAGATGCTTGGATCGGACATTACTGGTCTGAGTGCTCCGTTTATTCTATTACCTGCCATAACTCTTCTTTTAATATCTTTATCAGGTCTTCCATTCCGTTCAAACATACTCCCCAAATACAAATATTCTTCGACTCGTTCTTTTTTTAACATGTCTACGTAGGGGACACCAGCTATTAGGAATTGGGTCCATTTTACTCTTCCGAAGAAGCGCACTACGTAGCGTTGGGAGGGGTTTGCAATCTAGAAAAGAGTTTATTTATTAGGATTTTAAAAAGACCCGGGTTGTACGAAGGTGGAAACACAGAATTCGGAAGATTGTTCCACAGTCGGGCTGCTGTATTAATAAAGGAGTTCGAGAAGCGATGTTCTAGACATTCGTTATCTACTTTTTGACATAATTCACAAATTCAATGAATCGCATTCTATGAATCGTTCATTACGAAGCAACTGCGCATTACGGTTCCATTTGAACGAGTCATCGGCAACGGTTTCGATCTACGTACGTACGAGTATGTACCTACATAAACTTTTCAACATAGGGCACACGTAATTATTTGACTCATGGGAGAACCGGACTTAATGAGTTTCCACTCTCTCACGACCTGTATTAATTCCGGGAGTCGAAACGCTGATGTCACGTGCGTGCGTGTTAATTATTTTAAAAACGAATTAAGTCGAATAAATCGCTCCGAGTTACGAAAACGAGAAACCCCGGAAACGTAGGTAGACAAGGACAGCATAACTCCGTGCTCCGTTTTCAATTATGCCCAGAAACTCCGACGTAGGTAGTTAATATCAATTATAAAATGGTGAATTTAATCACATTACCGGCTGTCAGCAGCGGAGCAAGCAGTGAGGACACTAAACAAGGGATATTTATTGTCACGTCACATCGCCCCACACCGACATACGACAACAGTAGTTGTAAAATACCCGAAGTTGTGGAAAACGTTCAGGCTGGAATTGGAGTTATTTGATAACGAAACCAACTTGGGATACAAGTAAATTTCAGGTTATATTTGTCTCTTTACCTTATTTTTGAGCTAACTGGCTTATAATATTACCTACATATTATTTAACTACAATGCAACCGGTGTACCTCGGAAGTAGGATCTCTTGGGATGGGAGAACAAGGAAAGAAGTTGGCAGCCGAGTACACCAGGCAAGGTTGGCTTTCAACAAGAAGTCGATGATCCTTGAGTCAAACAACTTAGACTTGAAGCTCCGTAAGAGACTTACAAAAACATATGTGTGGAGCATACTGATGATGATGATGATGGAGCATGCTGTGAGACATGATGTCTTACCGAAATAGACAGAAATAGACTCGAGGCTTTCGAGATGTGGAGTTACAGAAGAATACTGGGAATTTCCTGGAGGGACCACATAACGAATGCCGAGGTTCTCAGCAGAGTCGAAGAAGGGAGGCACCTACTCAAAACCATCTTCGAGAGATGAGCTCGCTGTATTGGCTGGATCCAGCGCCACGAGGGTCTCCTACATGACCTTGTGGTGATTTATTAAAATATAAAAACTTGGCAGCACTCATCTACGGAAGATTCCAGAATAATCATAAAAATATAAATAGTCATTTTTTCATTCGCCCGCCATTGCTCTCTCGAACAGTCAACGTAACGCGTCAATCGATATTTTATCAGCCGTGAGAATTTATAAATCTTATTGTTAATTAATTAAGTAAATCAAAGATTTGTATTTGTGAATAAACAGTGTATTGCAAAGTAATTTAAATCTTTAATTCTCAAGACTAATCATTCCCTTATTGCATTATTTTATTAATAAATATTTAGTGGGTTAATTGATTAAAAGATTAATTACAATATCATTTAATGATTCAGCGGATATTTTGTGGTAGTTAATATAAACCATTTTTGAAATATGAATTAGCAATAAACCACTTGTTTTTTGAGTCACTTCGCGACATGTTTCGGAAGCGCTGTCCTTCCATCGACCGGCGTGTCGAGACTAACAGAATTTGCTTACCACATTATCCAAACTAATCACTCTTTCAATAACCACAAACTAAAACTATTACATGAAACACAGAATAAAGGATACCGACTTAACAACTACGAAACGCTCGAAATACATAAACACATAAATTCCGGTATAAAACTTATAAATAACCATACCTTTCATAACACTTAATATATTCCCCATCAAAAACAAAAACACTTCACAATACCCCCCCTCCCCCCACTAACCCAACCAACCCTCAAACGCCACCCCCCTCGCTTCACAGACAGACACACACAAATTCAACATGTTAGTCTCGACACGCCGGTCGATGGAAGGACAGCGCTTCCGAAACATGTCGCGAAGTGACTCAAAAAACAAGTGGTTTATAGCTAATTAATAATTCAAAAATGGATTAATTACAATTTTGAACACGCATTTAAAAACCTTCTAATAATTATTATAACCTTCTGATAAATCATAAAACTACATTAAATCAACACCTAAATAATTGGTGAACCCCTAAAACCTAATGGAGGAATTGGTTCACGGGAGTATTTGGCCCAGGTGTGCGAGGACATGAACTGCGCCACATAATATGTTGAGCTGAAGAGGGCTCCAGAAGAAAGAGATAAGTGGAAAGCGAGATGTAGACTTTTAATAATGCAACATATATTGGAGGAATGCAGCGTCAGTGCATATGAGGGCCCAAAGACAAATATTTACGAGCTGACGCCTGCATTTGTGGACTGGCTCGGGGCCCTCGACCTGAATATAATGATCATATTTAATTGTTTATTTACTAATTTGATCTGTATTGTAAATTCACTCATACAATCTTCTTCATTGGCCCAAGATACGACAACGACGTAATATACATATCGTGTCATTACTATACAATGTCATTTTTAATCCAAATTTACCTCAGTATCTCAAAGATAAATTCACTTATCTTTAAAGCCACGGGCGTCCACTTCGATCTGCTGAACGTGATTTACTATCTATCCCTATTCATAGTTCTGATTTTTTAAGCTCTTCATTTGAAGTATTCTGTTCTCAATATAACAATAAAATCGGTGATGTAAAACGTTTTATTTTTAAAATTTCATATAAAAGGAAAGTAACCTCACGCCTTATACTCCCCACTAATATCCCCATGGGTTAGTGAGCAGTAAGGACCTGTAGAATTGATAACCTCATCCTTTACAGTAGGTTAAAAATAAACTAAACATCAACTCACCTTTTCTGGGTGAGTCACGATATGATATATAAGTTGACTTGTGCTATTGTAGCGTGAATATCGTCAGTGGAAACACACACGTAAGTACATACCTGAAACAAAACACAAAAAAATGACAATTTAGTTGTGTCAATTCAGTCGATAGAGGAAAAAAAAACAATCGAATAACGGTGTAATGTCGACGTGGTAGCGCCCTCCCATCTATCGGGTGATTGATGAAGCTGTTACAATGAACCACGTGTAAATAATGGTAAAACTATAGTGTTGTGATTTATATCCTATTACATTTTATATATGTACATGTAACACTGATATATGTCATAGATATACAGAGATAAATAAATTGTTGAAACACGGAATATAAAAAATATATATTAAATATTATTGTTAAAAAATATTGCACCAGGTCTAACAAATTTAAATGAAAAATCGAATAAATGGGTCAAACTATCCTACGTCGGAGATGTCACAACAATTATAAGTAGAGTCATCAAAAAAACTGGCAAAAATATTGCATTTTCTAATCCAAATACATTAGGTAAATTGTTAATAAATAATAAAGACAAGGTTGAACAGTTGAATAACAGCGGAATTTATGAACTAAATTGTAACTCATGTACGGGAACATATATTGGACAAACAGGCCGTGCCTTTAAAACAAGAATTAAAGAACACATGGCATGCATTAGATTAAAGAAAGACACCTCAAATTTTGCAGAACATATATGTAAATGAAAATAACCAACAATTTAATAGTGACCATTATATAAATATAATACATCGGGGAATAAAAGGGAGAAAACTTGACCGACTAGAAATATTAGATTTAAACAGAGTAAAAAAGGATCCACAAAAATTACTCATCAATAAACAAATTGATCATATATATTCACCATTATTGAAACCAATGGGTTAGACAGACATATACCTTCCTTTGTTGTTAAATGCATTAAGATTAAAATTAAGCAGTTCATAATTATAACTACCAAATAGCTATGAAATACATTGGTTTTAACCACACTTAAAAGATAACAATAAACCAATAAATACAATATTATTTACCTTTCGAATTTTACTGCTGTCGTTTTCTTTTGTTACAGACCTAATGGACACAGGGGACTACAACCAGTGACCCAACTACTTTCACTGTATTAAAACGTAGATTTGTATAGATTCATTTGCATTATATAACTTCTTTTCAACCGTTCAAAAACCAACATTTTTTTACACCTGTCATGTAATTTTGTATAAAACCACTAGTCTCAGTCTTGTAGAGCATTATTCTGACGATGTGCTTTGCACGAAACGCGTCAATAATCTAATAAAAACAATAGAACTATAACCAAGTATTTTTATATTTTTTTATAACATATTAACGTACCTATTAAACATATTTTTTTTACTCCTCACTAACCCAAGGAGATATTACCCCCTATTCGGTAACTATTGTAACTAAAATACGAACATACTAAAATTGTAGATTTTAGATTTACGGTCTTATTTCAGCGTTATAAAATATCAACTTGGACTAAATGGAATAGGAACGTACCTATAGGTACTGGTCGGAACGTTCTTAAAAAGTTACTGAATCAGACGTTTTATGAATAATTATGAAAATTATGAAAATTTCATCATTTTTATAATGATTCAAAATACGTCTAATTCAGTAACTTTTTAAGAACGTTCCGGCCAAAATAGGTACATTCCTATTCCATTAAGATCAAGTTTATATTTTATAACGCTGAAATAAGACCGTAAATCTAACATCTACAATTTAAGAACGTTCGTATTTTAGTTACAATAGTTACTGAATAGGGGGTATTGTGGGGAGTTGTGAGCTGGCATTTTAAGGCTATTTTATTATTGCAGTTCATCAGCTAGTATCATGCTGAGATTGTACTCTAAAAGTTTCATCACAATGTATCTATGTGTGTGTGTGTGTGTGTTCTGTGTGCTCGGTACGGCATGCTTATTCTACTCTATCAATAAATTATTGACTAAAAAACTTTATTCGATTTTTTCAAATTATGCAAATTCGTATGTCTTATGCTCTCTTAGACCCCATTAAATTTTAAATGATATCTGAATAGTGCTTCTCAATTATTTTAAATTTCAAATATTTCAAAGTGACCCCAAACTCAGAAAAACTTGAAATTTGATATTTTCCTTTTCAAATTGCTAAAAAAGCACATCACTTTCATACAACGGCATTGAAGAATTATCAAGTTTTCTTAGTAAAAAAATTAAATAAAAAATAATTTCACGAAAATGCTGAAAAATTTCCATACAAAATTTTAACACTTTTCAAAAACGTTTAGGTTGTGGCCAACACCTTACTACCAAGTCACTCCATAAAGTAATAAATTGTGAATGGAAAATTTTCAGCCTTTTTATGAAATTAGTTTTGGTTTAAAATATTATATGATGAAAACTTGATAATTCTTCAACGCCGTTTTATGAGAGTGATGTGCTTTTTTAGCAATTTTTAAATATAAATATCTAATTGTAAGTTTCCTGAACTTGGGGTCTCAAACGAAATATTCGTCGAATATATTTTTTTAATTGCATATACACAATCATTGGATTTTATTCCCTGTCGGGAGTAACATGATATTTTTACTGACAATAACATCGCGATATTATAGAAGAATCAGAAACTCAAATATATAGAACTTTCAAAAATACGTTGACAAGGGAACTCAATAAAGGCATAATTGGCGAACGTTGCGCAATCGCATAAAGTGATCGCATAAACCACCCGATGGCAGGTCGTAAGCCATGTAGGTGTTTGAGTTCCTGGTTCTTCTATAATATCCCAACTTCGTCTCTATTGAGATGTTATTGTCAATAGAAATATTTGTTATTACAAGTAATTGAGAAACACAAATCAGATATCCTTCAATATCTACACTGAAGTTTGAGCGAGTATAATATGTACAAATTTGCAAAATTTGAAATGAATCGAATGAGTACTTTGGTAATTAATCGATAAACTAGAATAAACACACCGTATAAGGCACAAAATTCACAGCACACACACAAATATATTGTGATGAAACTTTTAGAATACAATCTCAGAATAATACTAGTTGATAATCAGCAATAAAAAATTGGCTTGAAAATTGCGAATTCATAGCTCTCCACTATATCCCCTTGGAATAGTGAGTAGTAAAAAGACTTATAATAAAATGATTTTAAATTTGGAGTATTTGTGGATATTTTACGTAGTAGAATTCCATTTTAAATTATATTAAAATTAAACAATATGTTTTTGACTCTACGTATATTTTTAATTCGTCGATAGCTATTTCGCCTTGTTAGGGTATCTTCAATGCTACGACGGCCGCGGCGTGGAGTTTCTGTTGGGTCATATAGGTAGAGGGTTGAGCTTACAGTTTTTTTGATTACCCTAACAAGGCGAAATAGCTATCGACAAATTAAACGAGTGGGTTGTGGCCAACGATAAACTCCTCACTAACAAGTCATTCTATAAAGTATTCAAATATTGTATGAAAAATTTTCAGCAATTTTATGAAATGAGTTTGTTTAATTATTTTTTTTATTTAAATATTTTATTATGAAAAGTTGATATTTCTTTAATGCCATTTTATGAAAGTGATGAGCTTTTTTACCTATTTGAAAATAAAAAAAAATCAAATTTTAATTTTCCTGAGCTTGGGGTCACTTCAAGATATTTTACAGTAACAAAAATTGAGAAGCACTATTCAGATATCCTTCAAAATATAATGGGGTCTAAGTGATTATTAGATGTACAAATTTGAATAGAATCGAATGAGTATTTTAATCTATAATCGATTAAGTAAAAATGAACACGCCGTACATAGCACACTGCACATAGCACACACACACACAGATACATTTTGATGAAACTTTCAGAATACAATCTCAGCACAAGTTGATAATCTGCAATAAAAAAATAGCCTTAAAAATTGCAAAATCATAACTCCCCACTATATCCCCTTGGGTTAGTGAGGAGTAAAAATATACGTAGAATCAAAAACATATTGTTTAATTTTAATATAGTTTTAATTTGGATATTCACTGCCTCACTAGACGTTCATTCGTCCCTTTTATAAGCACATATATTTCTATGTGCTTACAAATATTCCTCCTCCCGAGTATTTTTAAAAGCACTTCGACAGACAATGAATTACAACGTACCTGTTTCCTGAATCATACGAATCCTTAAGTACCAAAGTAGATCTATAGGTATATAATAAATTATACTTTTATTTGCTATCAATTTCATGTCATCGACAAAACACGAGACCTGTTGAGAAGTGAATGATATCGAATTTCAAAGGGAAATTAGACATTGTTTGAGATAAGTTTGAAAGGAAACATTCGGCAATCACTGCTCTTTGTAAAATATCGGTACCTACCTGTGTATATTTTTATTTTATTTGTATTCAATTCGATCAACGTGAACTTTATATAAGTACCTACTTCAATATGTAAAAGGGTTTTTATAAATATTTTAACATCATCATATTCAAAAAAGCTTACGCAAGAATTTGATTTATTTTACCTCCTCACAACCTAGAGGGGTATGAATAAAAAAGCGGTATAAGTGGGGAGCTATGAATTCGAAATTTTGAAGGTATTTTTTTTTTGCAGATTACCAACTACATATGTAGTATCATGCTGAGATTGTATTCCCAAAGTTTCATCACAATATATCTGTATCAGTGGGTGCTGTGTATTATACATATGCTATGTACGGCGTGTTTATTCTACTTTTTATTTGAAAACAAAAATATAAAATTTTATCGAATATTTTTATTATTGCATATGCGCAAACATTGGATTTTTTTCCCTGTCGGGAGTCAAAGATATTTTTTAACAGATTTTTAATTATCTCAATAGAGATGAAGTTGGAATATTTACTGTAGGAGAACCGGGAAATCAAGGCACCTACAGGGCTTACGACCTGTCATCGGCTGGTTCACGTGATCACTTTATGCGCTTGCGCAACGTTCACCAATTATGCCTTTTTAATGAGATCCCTATCAATTTAATTTTGAAAGTTCTATATATTGTAATACAAAAATACTCATTCGATTCCTTTCAAATTTTGCAAATTTGTATATCCAATACTCACATAGACCCCATTAGATATTTAAAAGGATATCTGAATAGTGCTTCTCAAGTTTTTTAACTGTCACATATTTCAAAGTGATCCCAAGCCCAAGAAACTTAAAATTTTAAATTTTTATTTCCAAATTGGTTAAAAGGCACATCACTTTCATATAATGACATTGAAGAGTTATCAAGTTTTCATAATAAAATATTTAAATTAAAAAAATAATTTAACAAACTCATTTCGTGCCGGAGGGAGACGGATGCAGTGTGACCAAGACAGGGAGTTGTGGAGGATTAAGGGGGAGGCCTATGTCCAAGAATGGATGAAAACAGGCTGAAAAAGAAGAAGATTTCATGAAAATGCTGAATATTTTCCAAACGAAATTGGAATACTTTATAGAATGACTTGTTAGTGCAGAGTGTAGCGTTGGCCACAACCCACTCGTTTTTTTTTTGTTTTTATATAATTCATACTGTCTAAATTTGTTATTTTTTTCAAATTGTTAATATTCTTTTTGTTTATAGTAGATGTAATAAAATGCATTTATTTTTTACATCCAAATAATATATTTATTTATTTATTTATTTTATTTATTTATTTATCACACCATATTTACAATGACCACAATACATAAGTAGATTACTGCTGCCCAACTAGGAAATCCTGTTCTAGGGCTAGCAGTTTACAATTTATATTGACAATTATATGCAATTATGAACCAGGTGATTTTTCCCGTTCCACGCTAAATATGTACACAATCTCAACTTTCTGCACTCACAATCATTATCACAACAAACATATGGGCTCACACAAAACAGATCAACCAGGTCCCAATGTCCGCCATAATACCTGTCATAAATCCAATCTCTGACGCTATGATTTTTATTTCAGAGCCATAGAAAGAGACTAGTTAAATATGTTGGTGTTCCCAAATCAAATAAAATATTTTTATGTGTGAGCATTGCAAACACATACGGTATTACGGCATAGTAATGTTGTTAATAATTTTAATTTAGAATTATTTTAGTAGTTACTGTTGAATACTAAGTATGTATATGTGTTGTATACATACATACATGCATACATTGGAATAGCTAGAGGAGTATTAGACAAAAATGTCGCTGTAGAAACTTTTTCGTACAAAACAAGCAAAGTATTTGAAACCTTCAATAGATGGCGCCATAAACGGGGATAGTTCAAATTTCGAAACAAGGAATTATTAGCGAAATTGAAATATGTAATTTCCAGATAAGTCGTGCCATAAGTTAGGGACATAATTGAAATGTCTACCACAGTGACATCTGTGGTGTCAGTCACGCAGACTCAAACACGAGTAACATGAATAACTACAAAACTGTAACTTATAAAATTTATTTAATATTATATATGTAGGTTCTACACGAACCATAAATTCTTGTGTTGTTTCAAATAATATGAACAGTACCTAGAAATGATCACGCGAATTTGACTTCACTGCATCAGAATTGAATACTTACACTAATTCACACTTATTAACACTTTTCGTTGTCTTATTTTGATATTACCTTCTTTTGATATATATAAATTACCATGTTCCAACAAGAAATACCCGTCAAATTATAACTTTTGTATGTACATAAGACAACACTAATTATTTATACAACACTCCATTGAATAAAATCCATCGATTGGGCAATGACTTTGGTTATCTGACTGACCCTTTCTTTTATTCTTTTAATGAATATAAAATTACTTTGTTAAAACATTTTCAAAAACATACCCCCAAATGATTGTGTAGTCAGTTGTTTTCATTTTTATATATTTTTACATTTTTATATATTTTTACATTTTTACATATTTTTTGAATAATCGACGAGCATGTATGAGACGATGCATGGATGTAAAGGAAGCTAGGAATGTATGCAAAAATAGAGGAGTATGGCGCTCGGTTCTCTCTGCTTACCCCGTAAGGGATATGGCGTGATGGTATGTATGTATATATTTTTACATTTTTATATATTTTGTACATCTGATTTTTATTTAATTTAATTCAACAATGTTAATTCAATAATCACATCTGGCAGCATTCTCTGATTCAGTGTGGTTAAGTATGTAGGTAGTTATTATTCAAATCATTCATTTTTATATTATTCAGTCAGTAATATCCTCATAATATTCAACAATGTTCATCTGGCAGCATTCTCTGATTCAGTGTGGTTAAGTATGTAGGTAGTTATTATTCAAATCATTCATTTTTATATTATTCAGTCAGTAATATCCTCATAATATTCAACAATGTTCATCTGGCAGCATTCTCTGATTCAGTGTGGTTAAGTATGTAGGTAGTTATTATTCAAATAATTCATTTTTATATTATTCAGTCAGTAATATTCAGTCAGTAGTTTATTTTTTGTTTATTTATTCTTTTGTTTTTAATGTATGTACTTTTGTGTTTAATTTACCTTTCTTATATGTTTTTATTTTTCTTTATATATCCTCTGCAATCGTTGATATGTCTAGATGTTTTAAATTGTATTTCTTTGGTTTATGCTGTGTCATGTAATATTTAATTTTGTTAAGGGCTTTGAGCCGTGAATCAATAAATAAATAAATAAATAAATAAATAAATAAATAAATAAATAAATAAATAAATAAATAAATAAATAAATAAATAAATAAATAAATAAATAAATAAATAAATAAATAAATAAATAAATAAATAAATAAATAAATAAATAAATAAATAAATAAATAAATAAATAAATAAATAAATAAATAAATAAATAAATAAATAAATAAATAAATAAATAAATAAATTAATAAATACCTAAATAAATAAATAAATAAATAAATAAATAAACAAATAATCAAATAAATAAATAAATAAATAAATAAATAAATAAACAAATAATCAAATAAATAAATAAATAAATAAATAAATTAATTAATTAATTAATTAATAAATAAATAAATAAATAAATCTCTTCTTCCGGTGCCATGTCAGGAACTTCCGACGTCGGCTATCACTCTGGCAAATCCCTCTCTGTCCTGTGCTGCCCGGAATATCTGTTCCACGGTCCTGAAGCCGGTCCATTCCCTAATGTTGCGCAGCCAGGACATCTGTCTCCTTTCAGTCCCTCGGCGACCTTCTATCTTGCCCTTCAGTATTAGTTGGAGCAAGTGATACTTCTCCCCTCTCATTATGTGACCCAGATATGTGATCTTGCGGACCTTTACTGTGGACAAGAGTTTCCTGGTTGTTCTGGCTCGACTTAAGACTTCTGAGTTCGTAACCAGATCTGTCCAAGGGATTTTGAGCATTCTGCGATGCAACCACATCTCAAAAGCTTCCAGCCTGTTCATGGTGTTAACCTTCAATGTCCAAGTCTCACAGCCATATAGCAACACAGACCACACATAACATCTCATCATCCGTTGTCTCAGGTCCATATTGAGATTTTCGTTGCAGTAGAAAGATCTCATTTTATTAAAGGCAGCTCATGCTACCTCAATTCTGCACTTGATCTCCATATCCGGGTCAAGGGACTCCGAAAGAATACTGCCAATGTACTTAAATTTATCCACCTTATCTATAACCTTGCCCATTAATTGCAAGGAAGAATCAGGATATTCACATCGACCAAATGTCATCCACTTTGTTTTGGCTACATTTATAGATAAGCCCAAATGTTCACCAAATATATATTGTCATTGTTTAACAGTTCCTGGAGATCAGAAATAGAATCCATCAGTAGTACAGTATCATCGGCGTACCTGATATTATTAATTACTACACCGTTGACTTTTATACCCCTCTCGGTGTTGTTGAGAGCTCTTTTAAATACACTATCAGAGTACAAGTTGAAAAGAAGACGAGACAAGATACAACCCTGCCGTACTCCTCGCTGTATGGGTATTTCATCTGATGTCACATTTCCACGTCTGATCTCAGCTGTTTGGTGCCAATATAGGTTTTGGATGAAGTTCAGATCTTTTGTATCCAAATTGCACTCCTTCAGCATTTCAATTAAGTCACAATGTCTCACCCTATCAAATGCCTTTTCATAATCGATGAAACACGAAAATAGCTCTTTTCTCTGGTCACGGCATTTTTGTAATAATACATTAATATAGCCAGTAATGCTTCCCTTGTACCAAAGGCATTTCTGAAGCCAAATTGCGTGTCATCGAGGTCCTTTTCGCATTTACTGCGAATCTGTGCATGAATAATTTTAAGGCTCATTAAGCTGATTAATCTATAATCACTGCATTTCTTTGGGTGCTGCTTTTTGGGCAATGTCACAAAAGTGGATCTCAACCAATCTTGGGGGATATTTCCTGTATAAATAAATAAATATTAGGTGTAGTAGGTACGTAAGAGGTACATGTTAAATTTGTATTTTTACATGTTTACTTCTAATAATTGTTTGCATGTTATGATGTTATGTGTGCTGTCCTTTTTGAAATAAAAACCTTATATATCTTTTTATTGTTTTATTGCAACCATGCTACAAAATTGAAAACTGAATCGAAGGTATATACGAACCTTTTCATGGTCACAAAATCTAAGTATTATTTTGGTATGTGATTGAAAAATATTTTTCGTGGCCAATGAAATGAACAACGACGAACTTATACTAAAAAATATTCGACATTTCCCAATTTCCTTTCAGGGTTTGCGAAGTCTGAAGGTTCTAGGCACGCCCCTGCGCCCATTGCCATGTAAGTCTAACGACTCGATACATGATATCGACAACTTTTGTCTGGCGTCTGATTTTCTAATTTCTTATTCTGTCTATGAGACTTACATACGACTAGCATTTGCCTTTCCCGAGTATTATAACCAATTATCAACGGAAAAGACTCTGAAAGGGTAATTATACTTAGTATAATAGTAATACGTTCAATTCTCTTGAATATTTATAGTTCGGCGGTTAGTTTGTGGTTATCCATAATTATACATAGGTATCTAAATTTATTTATAATGTGGCGATGCTACACACCACAACCAATATGTTCAATGAATACTTCATTATTTTGTCGGATGGTCTCGCATCTCATTCATATTAACGAAGATGGCCGAAGGACATCAGTTCCTGAACCGAATATGCAGCGCGCTTTCCCATTCGCATATCAACCGACAAGACGACAACTCTTTAGTTATAATCATAAAATTAATATCGACCCAAAAATCGCGAACATCTGTAAAATTATCAAGTATAATATTGTAACTTATTTAAACCGAAAATAGATGTAAATCATGTAAGTTATGTTTTATTTTGACCCTTCATCACTCAATTACTATTTCTATTTCTGATTGATTAACTGATTATCAAATTGCAATATCTTATATAGTGATGTATGTTATTGGGAAGTAATTTGAACACTCACTTAAAATGGCAACCTTCTGATATATTATATTCTCAATTGAATTACCGAGTTATTCGCGACTACTTAGGGGAGAAACTAAAATCCCATCGATAGTCCAATCGTCTCCATGTATACAAAATTATATAAATCACAGCAAAGCGGACAATTTCAAAATAGGTACAACAAACTCACCCAAATTAAATATAATTTTGAATGTGTTAATTTTTATTTATAAATTTTAAGATGGGCTATATAATGATAATATTTCGTCAATCTACAATTTTTGATACAACTCCATTGAATGATGTAGATATATTAAGTAAACGAGTGGGTTTTGGCCAACGCTAAACTCTCCACACCATGGTAAGTGTTCATTTTTTATTCTTGAAAGGTTGACAATCTCTTAATGCATTTTTAAGAAGTACATTTCTATTAGATTCTTAAACAAATATAAGATTCCCAGAGGACAAAAGTTTTCACAATACACCATACAAACAATAACATTGTCACGAAACTTATAGTATGCACATTCTCCATGATACCTGTTGAGAAATTTTAAGTAAAATTGCATTTCTAGCAAGATGGGCATGTATCAGCGAGTGTATCATTGTTGATTAGGCGATGTAGATGTGTCAAGAAAGAAGAATGCGATGTTTAGTTCTCACTGCCTACCCTTTCAGGAAGATAGGAGTGGAGAGTATAAAAATATACTTGTCTATTGAGTCACATACAATATTAATATGAAGTTAATCACTCAATTTTCCCTTACAGAAGCTATTTTGCTTCTCTTATAGACATTTTTCATACAAATATGAAATTTATTTCATATTGATATGGCAAACCATAGATTTTTGATAAGGGCCTAGTCAGCAGAAACGGTCGTCCTATTATAAGAAAAATATACACATTGAACCATAATCATTTTTGTTTGATTAAAAAAAAACTAGTACCTATATCAAAAACTGACATAATATATACATACCTATTTCGTTTAGCGTTTTATGTTTTGATAAGGTATGGAATGATCTGAGTTGTCATTAAGTAATCCAACGTTCAGCTTGATTGGAAGATCATAAATCATCCACTAATCATTACCTATCTTCCACAACATTGAATATAGGTAGGTACACATTGAGTGGTCACTTTTGTGAGGTTGACGAGGGAAAATGAAATATCACTGCACGCTCAACGATTCATCGGATTGTGGGAGAGATTATATTCAATAAAAATCACACTCGATCAACGTTGAGGAATGTTGTGTAATCTGTCTGGTTAATATTGAATTTAGACATTCTGATATCTCGTTGTGACATTTTATGTATAGATACCGTTATATGAGACAAAACGCTCTACAAAAATGGTACAGTTTGACGAATTCTTACAATATCAGCAAGAATGAGCACATGCGACAAAATACATTGAGAAAATAAAATCATTTAATAATAGACACACACTGCAGACGTATTTTCTCTTTTACTCCATGTAACACGCCGACTTGCAAAAAAATATAAGATGTCTTTGGCACAGATATCGGGTAGTTCTCATGTCTGAACTCAAGCCCTTCAGGCAATTTAAATAATTTATCAATTGGCCGTGTTGTCCTAGGATCCCTCCGTCATGCCGTTCCCATATCATTTATTCCATTTCAAATATCTCCATTGAAGGTAAACAATCAAAACAATATCAATTAATAATTTCAATTTAATTTTATCATCAAATAAATGTTCAATAGCACACAAAATATCTTATGTTAAAAAAGGGCTACTCCTTTAAATGTCAGTGTTGTACAATACCTACATTCATGCACCCGCACGATAATAAGTGAACACTAATTTCCCGAATACTTTCAATAATTTATCTTATGTACAATAATTTCCGTACTACAGGAAAAATACATCTTTGACGATTCGACTCACTATGTCTCCACCACCAGCTACACCTTTGGTAACTCGATAATTTCACTAAACAGATACGAGTGCCATTAAAAAATAAACGAAAAAAGCTCATCCACCATCATTTTTACACAAAAAATAAGTAAAAAACTGTTCTTAAATATCTCTTTTACACTTCATATCTGTTCGAGAACCAAGAAAAATAAGCCACCATGATCTGTCAGAAATTTTTTCATTGGAAAAACTTTTGTTTTTCCGTGATTCATTCAATTTATTTCTATTTTCAAATTATTTGAATAATAATTAGGTAATTACTTCGAAGTTTCACTTGCCAATTTTGATTCAAAACATCCAGTGAAAGAGACGAACTTATATTAAGTTATACCTAGCTGTGTGAAAAATCTAATGCAACAACAGAATCCCTCTGCATAGCTGCAAGGGAATATGACTTGACTAATCTCTCTTTTACTCAAAAAAAAAATAAATATCGAAAAATCCACATAAGTTTATTAGTTATTGAACAAATATGCAGCATGAAATGATAAATCTGATCGTTCCTTCACAGTTCTAGTGTAACATTTACATGTTTTCATCATACAAGATGATATTTTGATTACGATAATACGTCCAAACACTACAACATCTAGCGTGCAAACTAAAGTACGGTCAAGTACGGTGAGAATTATATGAAGTATGCGCCTCACGTTTTGTTTCTTCTTCTTCTTCTTGTATCATATCAGATCCCCCCGACGTTGACGACCACCATAGAGAAAGCCTCCCTGTCCTGTGCAGTGCGAAACAGCTCCTCCACAGTTCTTATACCGGTCCATTCGCGGATGTTTCGCAGCCAGGAAAGCTGGTTTCTTCCGACCCCTCTGCGACCCTCAATCTTCCCCTTCATGACGAGCTGCAGGATGGCATACTTTTCACCTCTCAGAATATGGCCGAAGTACAACACTTTACGGAGCTTAACATTGGTGAATAATTCTCTTTTGATGTTGGCTCTACGTAGTACTTCAGTGTTACTGACCATGTCACTCCACGATATTCTAAACGTTCTGCGGTTTTCGGTAGAAGTGTTTAATTTAGGTACTTTTTGTTTACCTAAATTAAACACTTCTACCGAATCTATCCACCTCAGCATGGGTATCCCCACACTCGTCTCCCCTCCGATCGTGTGTCGAGAATCTTCTTTGGGATTCGGCCTTCCTTCATTCGCTGAACCATTCAAGTCGATGTATTTTTATACATTTAACTTTGTCCGGATCACTGCAAAGGTTCTCCAGCTCATGGTTGTACCTTATCCTACATATTACATCTCACAGAGGCCCAAGTAATTTTCTCAACAACTTCCATTCAATGACCAATCTCAGCATTCCTATTAAGCACCCAGCAGTAACCACCATATACAAGTACTGATGACAGCAATGTTTCATACAATAACAACTTAGTATTTCGTGTTAACAATAAAGGGGGCAAGTCTGGGTCAATCGGCGAAATCAAAACCCTCACAATTACCCATATCATGGAAATAATTATTATATGGAGTTCTATAATATATTAAGATGTCATAGAACTCCATACGATAATTATATCCATGATATGGGTAATCACTAGGGTTTTGATTTCGCCGGTCGAACCAAACTTGCCCCCCAGGACTTGAGATGTATTTATTTGCCACAGCTATTCTTCTTTCAATCTCGATACTTACATTGTAGTTGCTGGTTAATATTGAACCTAGGTACTATTCTTCTTTCAATCTCGATACTTACATTGTTGTTATTGGTTAATATTGAACCTAGGTACTATTCTTCTTTCAATCTCGATACTTACATTGTTGTTATTGGTTAATATTGAACCTAGGTACTATTCTTCTTTCAATCTCGATACTTACATTGTTGTTATTGGTTAATATTGAACCTAGGTACTATTCTTCTTTCAATCTCGATACTTACATTGTTGTTATTGGTTAATTATTGAACCTAGGTACTATTCTTCTTTCAATCTCGATACTTACATTGTTGTTATTGGTTAATATTGAACCTAGGTACTATTCTTCTTTCAATCTCGATACTTACATTGTTGTTATTGGTTAATATTGAACCTAGGTACTATTCTTCTTTCAATCTCGATACTTACATTGTTGTTATTGGTTAATATTGAACCTAGGTACTATTCTTCTTTCAATCTCGATACTTACATTGTTGTTATTGGTTAATATTGAACCTAGGTACTATTCTTCTTTCAATCTCGATACTTACATTGTTGTTATTGGTTAATATTGAACCTAGGTACTATTCTTCTTTCAATCTCGATACTTACATTGTTGTTATTGGTTAATATTGAACCTAGGTACTATTCTTCTTTCAATCTCGATACTTACATTGTTGTTATTGGTTAATATTGAACCTAGGTACTATTCTTCTTTCAATCTCGATACTTACATTGTTGTTATTGGTTAATATTGAACCTAGGTACTATTCTTCTTTCAATCTCGATACTTACATTGTTGTTATTGGTTAATATTGAACCTAGGTACTGGAACGACCCCACAGTTTCAATCGTATGACTGCCAGCACTAATTAATGTTCTTGGGGCGTTTCTATGGTTGGAAATTTTAGCTGCAATCATATATTTCGTCTTAGACGAGTTCACTTGAGTCCCATTCTGACAGAAGCATTTCCAGGTGTATAAACGCTTTTTCAACGTCATTTGGTGTGCTTACAATTATGACGACATCATAAGCCGCTTTATTGGCTATGTACAATTAGCATTCTGTGATTTTGACGATCTCGAGGTTAAGCTTCTTTCTAATGGTACATTCTGCTGACACAGTTCTCGTATATAGTGCGGAGCCAAGTATGCAGAGCCTTGAAACCATCAATCACACTTAGTAATATATTCGCTCTGGACACTCAACCAGCAGCTCGTCTAGAAGAAGCGTTATGTGGCATATTTTAGTAATAAAGTGAACATACAATTAACCTACATGTACAATGTACATACCTATTATTATACGATAACATGCATCAGACAGTATTTGATATCAATCGTGTGACTAAGCATCCACATTGTCATTGTTTTTTAATAGTCTATATTTATTACTATTTTAGTTTCATTTTTAAAACATTTTTGGAACAAGAAAACCAAATTACGGTGTATGAGTTGTATTAACTACAGTAATGGTATCTGAATGACAGTATGTACATATTGCCTTTGAAATAGTTATTCTCCATTAGGTAAACAACCTGTGCCAGAGTTAAAAAAAATTGAAATGTCAAACATCAGACCATAACGAAAAACAGCACTCCAAATTTAGCAATATAACATAATAATATAGTAAAAATAATAAGAATGGAGAAAATTTCTTCAGTAATATCTTGAAAAATATCAGCTGCGAAAATAAATACAATAAAATATATTTCGATACATTTCAGAAAAATAATAAAGCAATGTCTTTGAGCGAGTTGTTGGCGGGAGAGCTGAATTGAGATTCCCTCCATAATAAACCTCTATCCCTCTATAAAGCTGGTTAAGACTGGAAGAATTCGTCCCGCGGGAACAATAAAATAAATGATTATCTTAACAAAACACAACGAGAGTTAAATTTAATGTCCGCCGAATAAATCTGCCGAGAAAATTGTTGCAATAATTGAATAAAGGGAACAGGGTTTTTTTTTGTTCTGGAGTGCTATAAAAGATATTTAAATATACACGATTCTATTTCTTTTTTATAAACCGTAAAGTAGATTTAGCAAACACATAAACATGATAATGTTTTTGTGCCGAAAAACTCACTTAAGCTATAAACAGCAATGTCTCTAGCGCTAAACCTTGCGGACAAAAACAGGCAAACTTAGATAATCCCGATAAATACATAGATGCCGAGGAGATTCTATATCTGTGACTTCAGACCCGACGAGTATGTTTTTCTGTTATTTATTGTTTATAATTTTTATGGGTACCAATAACCTTTTTTGATTTTTTTTTATTATTTTATTTTGATAAAAGGAATGAATATTATAATCTTAAAACATGTACATATCCACATACATTCCCTAATCTAAACATAAATGCTTGCGCTAGATGAACGGAATCGGTCTTGGTAGGATTCATAGGTACTCTCGACAACTGAATTACTTACCCAGCGCGGAAACCGTTCTTCCACCACCGGTCTATATCTCGATATTTTTTCCATCTTTTGTTTTTTTTTGTTTTTTATACGAGTACGTTACTTTTATCATCTAATAATCAAGTATAATCTAAAAATTACTGCTAAATAAAAATACCTAATTGACTTTTTTTAACTTTTCTACGGACAATTCTTGGTAGAACTCCATTTCAAATAATAAATAAATTTGGAATGGTAAAATAAAACCAAAGTTTTCAGTTCTACTAATTTTTCTAAAATTAGTAGAACTGAAAACTTTGGTTTTATTTTACCATTCCAAATTTATTTATTATACCTAATTGAGTAAAAATAACAGTCAAAGAATAGCTTAGACCTAGTAGCGTTACAAGTCAGCTTATAAATGTAATATTTTGTTTATGTAATATTCGCTACTCCCACCACGACCCGCTCTGCCTATGGGGACTGTAATCGGCCCCTTCACAGAACGCTAAGTGAACGACAAAAAAAAATGCATAGCACGAAAAGTAGCTCATGGAGCCCTCTAGATTAGCAATCTCGGCACCATAGTGCAAAAAGATCAACGAGTGCGAACAGAAAATTCACACCCGTGGACTGTCTATGACCTCAGATCCCCCTACATGCAGACCATCAGAGAAGTGACCAAGATCTCTGGAAATAATTAATTTAACGGGAATCTTCTAAAAGTAAGGCACCATATCTATGACAGAAAACCTTAAAAGCTTTATAATTTTTCTTCGAGATCACAAAATCCGCATGACCAATGGGACCTTGAAGAGGCCCACGGACAGCAACGAGGAGCTCCGATCTATATGAGGACACCATTGGGTGGCAACATTCCCAAAGGATATGTTCCGAAGTTTGGTCCGGGTATTGACAGAAATGACATGAAGCAGAGGAGGCAATGTTAAATCGGTGAAGATAACTTTTAAAGTTTCCGTGTCCTGTGAAAAATTGGGAAGTCCAAAAGTCTGGAACAACCCAGGGAGATTTAAGACGATACCTCACGTCGGGAAAAAATAAGTAGGTAATTCTTCCCACTGAGCAGGCCGTCCAGCGAGTCTGCCAGATGTTCTGCAAATTTTCATTTACAGTCCTTTCAACAAAGCCGCGTGACACTCGACCCTCTGGAGGGAAGAGAGGAATATTTCCGATCATAGAAGAACAGCCCCGCATAAGGTTGAAAACAGCCCCTCTACGCTGAAGTTCCAGATCAAGGGGAGTCATGCCTGTCAAAATTGGCAGTGCTTCAGTGGGACTCGTTCCATATGCTTTGGATAGAGCGATGAGAGCGAATCGTTGGCCTGAGAGCAAAATTCTACGTATATGTTGAAGCTCACAGGCGTGAGACCAACATCCTGCTGCATAGCAAGCAATGCCGAGGTAAACTGCCTTATAGAAAAGACAGGATACTTGAAACTGTAAACCCCAGTGTGCCTTGGCGATGTGTGAGATCTTTAAAAAAGCTGACTTAGCTTTGTCGACACACAATCGAGCATGGTTTTTAAAATTTGGTCCTCTTTCCAGAACAACTCCTAGGCAAGTGATTTGGTCCCGAAAACTTACATTTGTTCCTGAGAACTTAATAGACGGCTGTCTACGTAGTAAGCCTTTGAAAACCAAGCCATATGTCTTATTAGGAGCGAAGCAAAGTTTATTTTTTACACCCCAGTCGGAAACTAAGGAAAGAGCTTGAGTAGCTGAGTTCTCAATAAATCTACGGGAATTACCACGGACGAGGATGTATGCATCATCGGCATACGCTTGAATCGTACAATTACTGGAGAGAGGAAGATCCAGCAAGTCATCAAAAAGAATGTTCCAGAGAAGTGGACCGAGAACAGAACCCTGAGGACATCCAATGCTTACCTGTCGCGTATGTAGAAATTGTCCCCCAGGCAGGACTATGCGGCGATTTTCAAAGTAACTCTTAACTATCAGATATATATTGCGGGGTATATTCCTTGACTTCAGTTTATGCAAAATGAGCGGCCACCAAGCATTGTCAAATGCACCACTAATGTCAAGGGAAATAGCAATAACATATTTTTTGTCAGAATGTCTTACAAATTCTGACATATAATTTATAGCATCGACTGTTGAAATTCCAGGTCGGAAGCCAAATTGGCGAGAAGAAAGTGGACATGAGTTAGATAGATGGGATTCAATTCTACTGCATATAAGTCTTTCCAGAATCTTGCCCAGAATAGGCAGGAGAGTAACAGGTCTATATGCTTTTGGGTCCGTGCTAGGACGATCGCATCGTTTGGGAATTATAGTCATGAGGCCCGTTTTCCAACAGTCTAGAAAACAGCCTTCGTCCAAACATCTTTTTAAGAGGGAAACCATTTCAAATTGAACCAAACGCCAACATCTTTGTATTAAAATAGAGTCGATACGGTCGAGGCCTGGGGATTTATTTAGTTTAAGGTTCCCAATAATTAAATCGAGTTCCTCAACAGAAACTGGTGGCAAAGCGGGTGTCTGAGGAATGTTGTGTTGAAGAGCACGTACCCATTTATGAAAAACATTATCGGTAGACGGATCATCCGATGGGATCAACGCGTCCAGAAAAACGGAAGCAGTTGAATCGAGAGACGTTGTGAACTCACCAGTAGTTGCATCGCGGATGCAAGATATTGTTACGCCATTTCCTCTCTTAGAAGAAACGGCGCGATATACCGCACCCCATGGATCTGAAGTCGAAACCTCGGAAACCAAACGTCGCCAACTTACCTTCTTCGCACGAATAATTTCATTTTTATATAGATTGTGTGCACGTCTATAAGCAGAGTACAAGTCGAGAATAATAAACTCAGCAAAGTTCCTATTGCGTCCCAATTTAAGAGTTCGACGTGCACGTGTAACGCTGCGTTTCAAAGAATCGAGTCCTGAGTGCCACCAAGCGTTTGGTTTTAATTTTTCTGGAGTAGATCTGCCAATTGACTTTTCTGCACATATAATGATATTGTTAGTGAAATCAGAAGCAGTATCAGATATAGACATAGCATTTGGGTTAAAGCGATTCAGAAATCGAATAAATTCAGCATCAAATTCGACAATGCGCTCACACCTCGTGCGAAAACGCCTTGGAATATGAGACTTTTGAACCGAGTCAGTAGGTGAAGTAGAAATTGTAAAGACAATAAGTTCGTGATCGCTACCCGAATAATCTGTATAAACACGCCAGGAGGAAGTCTTTTGAGCTATTTGAGCCGAAGCCAAAGTGACATCGATGTGGCCAAACCCAACCGCACCAGAAAAAGTGGGAGGACTAAAGGGATCATTGATAACGGAAAGCTCGTGCCGAGCTATGAAGTCCTCACAGAGTTCACCTCTTTTTGCTTTCCTAGACCCTGCAGTGGTAGAATGACACCATAGAGGGGACTCAGCATTGAAGTCACCGCCAATCAAGATGGAATCTCCACCTAGATGACTCATTACGTTATCTAGAAAGCACACATATGGCTCTATCGGGTCGCCAAATTTGAAGTAGGTTGATACTAGGTACATGGATTTACCTGAAAGAGAAATTTCAAGCACGACTGTAGTGCTCGAGGAAAGATGATCTAATAAAATATAAGATATTGAAGAATTAAAAATAATTATTGAAGCTAGAGGGGGTAAATCCATGGAACAGCAAGTGGCAGAAATTATACGGAAGTCTGAATCCGTCACACACATAGAGCCGTCGCCAGTGTATGGTTCCTGAACCAGACAGATATCGATATTCAGTTGATGGGCGAGTTGTTTAAGCTCCAAGGTGGCAGCACGACGTCGGCCCAGATTGAGCTGTCCGATTCTGAGACCTGTTGATACGGATATGCTACTGGCCATAATCAACTGTCAATAGGGCGCGGCTCAACGATGCCTGGAATGCTGGACATTCATCAGAACCAGATTTGTGAGAGGCTGGTTTTTTGAAAAATGAACAGACCGCACAAATTGGTGGACTGTCTTTAGCAGGACATACTGAAAAATCGTGCTGACCAGAAGCACAATGGCCGCAGCGAGGGGGATCTTTGCAGAACTTACTTGTATGGCCATACATCCGGCATCTTGAGCACACACTTATTGGTATGAAGTCTCTGACCTTACACACGCTCCATTCAACAAAGACTCTTCCGTACTCAATGAGTTTGTGTCTTATTGTCGGCGGTACTTCAAACACTCTGTCACAGGTTTATGTAATAAATGAAAACTCACAATACCAACTGATATTATGTTCCTTGCACTACATTATGCAAACTCATATAAAATAATATGAACAGTAATGACCCCAGCGCAAAACCTTGCGGAATTCCAGAAAAACAAAACACGCGAAACTACGACGGGTAACGTATAGACAGTCGTATCATTTCGTTTGAGAAGAGAAGCACATTAGAGAGATAAATTATCTCTTAAGAGTAATGTGTTTCAGATCACACGATATAAATAATAGTTGTTGATACAAAACATATACATACATACATACATACACATACACAGAAAAGGCCAACAATTTATCGTGTGGACTGACATATGAGGAATGATACAGCGGCACGTGATCCTGTTAAGGTGGGAGACGTGACGTCTTACATACAACAAAATGAGAAATTCACCCGAAAATTGGCGAATAAAATAAATTTAAAAGAAAAACAATTCGTGTGCTCATGAAAGTAATATTTTATTTATTCCGACAGAACGTTTTCGCCGAGATTACGGGTAATAATCAAGGTCTCAAAAATTTTACATAAAAACTATTTGAAAAGACTCATACAACATCCATATCTCCAATGTTGAATATAATAGGTAGAGGCATCTTCCAAATGTATCCATTTGTCCACCGACTCATCCATCACAAGGTAATAATCCAGTACCTACATCTCTGAAAAAAAATATATTTCGGAAAATAAACAAAAATGAACATCTTTATCTTCTTCTTCAGCCTGTTTTTTTTCCATTCTTAGAATTAGTAGAGAGGTGGACAGCCGCATTCACCAGGCAAAACTCGCCTTCAACAAAAAATCCAAGATGTTCAAGTCCAACATGGACCTTAAACTCCGAAAGGATCTAGTGAAGACATTTGTATGGAGTATTTTGCTATATATAGACTACAGTGGTCACGTGATTTGCACGTCCACTCAACGCGACAGAGAGGCCATTTACTCGTTCTCCCCAGACATCGAACCTCCGCATTCGAGGGTAGTTTTAGGTATGCTTCCTCAAAGTACTGGAATGAGTTGCCGCAGAACATATGTACGTGCGATGAACTCTTTGCAGAGTTTTAAGAAACACTGCAAGATATGGTTATTGAACCAACAAGGGTTCCAGCAGTGAAAAAAGAGAAGGAAGAAATACATTTTATTTTTGAAATACATTTTATTTTTATTTTGTTTTTAATTACTATTAAATCTTTATAGGTCATGACATGTGGTCTGTCCTCAATGTTTTGTGTTGTCCCAAGGCTTTGCTGGAAACCAGCAGCACTCCAGGGATACCTGGTAGTGCGCAGCTGAGCAATAGCCTTTTTGTTGTCAATTGTAGTTCAAAATTTTGTATACATTTTTTTTTTGTTTGATGTAACAATAATGACAACAAATAAACGGTTTATTATTATTATTATTATATGGCTGTGAGACATGGTGAATAGGTGAAAGAGAACGCAAAAGATTGGAGGCCTTCAAGATGTGGACCTATCGCCGAATGCTTGGCATATCTTGGAGGGACCATATAACAAATGATGAGGTTCTCAGTAGAATTGAGGAAGCCAGACACCTGTCAAACACCATATCTAAAAGGCGTGCAAATTGGATAGGCCATGTGTTGCGACACGAGGATCTCCTACATATCATCTTGGAGGGAATGGTTGAGGGTACAACTGGCAGAGGGCATCCCCGCCGAGAGTATTTGGAACAGGTGTGCCGCGACATGCAGTGTACCTCTTACACGGAGGTGAAAAGAGTCGCTGAAGACCGAGCGGAGTGGAGGAGGAGATGCATCAATTTAATGCTGCCAACCAATCTTCAGGATCGAAACAAAAGAAGAAGAAGTCTTAGGCCTCCCCCTTGATTTTACACAACTCCCTGTCTTGGACACACTGCATCCATCTCCCTCCGGCACATTTCTTGATGTCATCAGAACACCTTACCTTGGGTCTGCCGACGCCTTTTCGGCGTGTTTTTGGTCGCCATTATACGATCTTTTTGGTCCATCGTGAATCCTGGTATCTGGCAATATGTCCAACCAAGCTCCACTTAAGACCGGCGATCCTTTTCGCTACATCGGCTACATTGGTTCTTTCTCTTATCATGACATTCTGAATTATGTGTCTTATTGAAATATCCAGCAACTTTCTCTCCATAGCTCTCTCTGTCACTAACAGCTTGTGCATTATTCGTTTTGTTAGGACCAATGTTTCCATTCCATAAGTAAGCACTGGGAGAATACATGCATCGAATAGCTTCTTTTTCAAATAATTTCAAAAAACGTACATAAATTCGTATAATTCGCTTAATATTTTTCATAAACTTGACAGTTTCCAGAAATAATACAGGGTTGCTTCACGCCAAAATTCAACCCTCATTTTCCAAAAAACCTTGGTTTCAGGGAAAGAGACTATCTAGGGAGGAAATATCTTGTATTACACGTATGAGAATTTAAGATAGTAATTTAGTTTTTTATTTATTTTTTTTGGCCATTGCCTTGTTGGTTCCCACCTTTACAAAATCAATGTAATTAACAGTCCAATTTGTGAATGTGGTCAGGATGAGGAGACTCTTGACCATTTATTTTTCAATTCAACCGTATAATATATCATAACTTACATATCTTCAATCAATATATCATTTGGAATGTCTATTGTATTTTCATTTTATCCCCCTAGGTTCTTTACAGAACACTTGGGTCTATCGTTACATGGTTCATATTATTAGGGTCACAATAATTCATATAATACATTGAGGAAACATGACATCATGGTTAAACAGAGTACACATAATGGTATATAAAGGAGTAAATAAAAAATAAAGAATATAGTGAAACAAAAAATATGTATACAAAATAAGCAATTCGGGAAAATGAAAAGAAAAATTCAGTGCTAGAAAGATGTAAAGGATCCTACTAGCACCATGTCCAATAAACAGTTACCGATAACAAACATACATATAATATTACTTAACTTCTTAAAGTCAAATAACATCCAACATTAATTAATTTCATTTCAACAAATCTAACCAAATTATGATATTTTCACCGAGGTATAAAGCACTCTTTCTACATAGAGTGAATTGCCAGTAAACAAAAAAAAAATCTTCATCAAATATGGCGTGTCGAGGATAATATCTGCGCAAATCGAAATTCACATTCATCCGGAGACATTAATAAAATTGGAAAAAATTATGTGAATTTTCTCTAAATAAATCCGACGGAATCGAATAAATCACGCGAATTTCGCATAAATTGAAAGATTATTATTATTTTTATAATGGGAGAGAAAAAAATACATTGTTATTACTTACCTGGTGCAGGTTCGATTCAAAACTTTTTCCCCTTTATAACTTGACACCTCCCCACCTTTCCATTCAGAAGATATTAAAATGCCACAAAATGAAACTTTATTATTTTTCCACGGTCGCGTCGCTTATCAACGCTCGGAAAAAAAGCTCGTTTTTCATTTTGAAACTGTTCTCTCATAGCCCAGGGTGATTTTCATAAAATATTTTATAACTTTTTTTTATTGATAAACTTTTAATAATAATAATAATAGTAACTTTTATTTTGACGTAAAAAATACAAAATTAATACATCTAGTGTGAACAAAAAGTATATATTTTTTTTTGAGACAATAATAAATTATGATACAGAATATACCCCCTATTCAGTAAATATTGAAACTAAATTAGGAACGTTCTAGAATTGTAGATTTACGGTCTTATTTCAGCGTTGTAAAATATCAACCTTTTTTTTTGTAACATAAGAAATAATATACAGGTACACATCAAAGTTTAACAATGCAATATTTTTACAAAAAAAGATACTTAAGAACTAGATGCGGAATGTAAACTGCTTCACTAGGTTAAAAACCTGTTCTGAAGCAGCTTATAATTATATAGGTATATTGTTTAGGTGTGCGTGTGTGTCATTGTATGTTAACGTAGAGTTGTTTATTTATCAGTGTCTTGTCTGTTTTTTTTTACCCACTTCTTTAATCCACATTTAAAGCTGTTTATATTTCTAGTTTTCTTCAATTCAATTGGAAGCAAATTGAAAATTTTTACTCCAAGGAAATGAAAATTTCTTTGTCCATAAGTCGACTTGGTTCTCGGTATCTGTATATTTGTACCAAGTGCATAAATGTATCGTACACTAACGGATTTTTTTTACTACAAAATTAATTTTAAACGAACATAATAACGAGTTGACATAATCTGGAGATTTAAGATGTTTACTTACATACATATGTACATACCATCACGCCATGTCCCTTACGGGGTAGGCAGAGAGAACCGAACGCCATATCTTTCTATCCTGGCACACATTCATCGCCTCGTCAACATTCATGCATCGTCTCATACATGTTCGTCTATTGTACATGCTTCTAACATTTCCGTCTTTCAGAATATCGTTCACATGGTCGTGCCATCCCTTTCTTGGGCGGCCCCGGCCTCTCAATCCATTCCTATCCGCATTGTATATTTTCTTCGTCAGGCGTTCCTCATTCATTCTACCCATGTGGCCAAACCATCTCAGTGTGTTCACTTTCATTCTATTAATGATATCTTTCTTCATCTTACATTCTTTCCTTATGTTCTCATTTCTTACCCTGTCATACATCGTTCTATTGCAGATTCTTCTTAGCGATCTCATTTCAACAGTATTTATTCTACTTTCGTGCGACTTCTGTCATGTCCAGGTTTCACTTGCATACGTCAATGTTGGCACTAAGATAGCGTTATGAATGGCAACTTTGGCAGCCTTTGATATGTTGCGATCATTCATAACTGGTCTCAGTGCTCCATTCACTCTGTTTCCTGCCATAACTCTTCTTTCGATATTTATGGTCTCACAAATCCAGTCTCCACCGTGAATCCTACCTAGACAATTCGCTCAGGACTCAGATATCTTACTTACTGAGCCACGATCGCCATTGCTATATATTTTCTTCCAACCAACAAGGTATGTAACAAAGTATGATGCGTTCAATATTTTTGACATCGCAACACACAAAATGTTATTATTATACAAAATAATTTTCACTAAACACTAAATTATACTTGAAAATTTATTATATTTGTGTAAATACGTACTTCTAACACTTAAGTTAACAAATATTTGCTTACAAAAGCATTTTTTTGAACAGTTCTATCGTTGGATAATTACTGTGAAAAATTTAATTTATTATTGTGTAGCTGCACCTTGTCTGCTGCAATACAGCACTTTCGTGCAATTACAATATTCCTAATTACAAAACATAATTTGCGCAAAGAAGTTATACCTATATAACACCTCAAGTCTTCAACATCCTGGATTCCTTTCTAAAGACAATCAATAGAAAAACACTTTTTAAGAAGCATGTGCAAATTTGGCTCTACGACATTGGTCGAGAAAGGACGGAGAGCATTCTTTATAACGAATATTTGCCACATTGAATGTAACGAACTCTGGGATTGTATGGCGTTGGCGGACTAACGTGTTTTCCTTCGTGTTCTAAACTGTTTAAGTTTGATTTTTGTTTTTTTGCTAAATATATTCTGTCTCTACTTTTTGAATAGGCATTCGTTGATTTTTGTTTTTTTATAATTTGTAATACACTTTTTATGTATCTATTTTTAGTGTTATTTCAAATTTTGTTATTTGTATGCTATTTATATTTATAATGCTATTTTTTTTTGTTTTGTTAGTTGGCATTCACTGTTGAAAGTATCATTTTTTCAAAATGCTTTAGCCCCGGCACAGGTTTTTTACCTAGTGGGGCATTGCAGTTACAAATATTATTTGTCAATTTATTTATTTATTTATTTATTTATGTTAAAGTTGGACAAAAAACAGCGTTAAGACATTGTACAATACAATAGTAACATCAAGTATTAAGGCCTATTACATTTTGTCGTTATGATTGATATAAAATAATACAAGTTTGCAAAAAAAAAAAAAAATATGATCATAGTTTGGTATGTAGGTAAGAGCAACATTTCAAGTTAACAATGATTTAAAACATAATATTGAACTAAAAGGAAAAAATAAAAAAGAGAATAAATGCCGTCAAGGTTTCCTATAATAAGTGGTTAATGATCTTCTTTTGTATAGGGTATTTGAATGTTGTGGAGCTGAGGTGGAAGATGTCAAACTCTTGAAATCTGTTATTGTATGTATCGCACATTCTATGAATTGTCATGTTTTGTGCGTAATTGGTGCGGTGAATTGGAAGGTGGAATAAATGTCAATTATGTATATGTATTAATAAATAATAAAAAAATAAATAATAATAGGTATAGCCTCATGATTCTCGAATAATTCCGACGATTAACGAAGATCAACGAACCACAGCCGGCTGCATGTTGATACAAACGTACAGATTTCATGCGTTGATCGTTCTATAGAGTAGAGTCGCGTTAAATCTTTATCTATTAGTTCCGACCCACGACATCACATATTAATTAAGTATCAAACTATAAGACTCCCTGTAAATATATTGTATTCTGCGATACATATCGTATGAAACGTAGTCAATAAATTCAATTTTTTCAAAAATTGTTTAATATATGTTCTACTATAGTGCTAAAACTTTTTACTATTATGTGTACACTATATGTGTACAACACAATTTTACACACAAAACAAAAGATTATAAAAAAATATTGAGATGTATTACCATAATTTATACACTTTTTTATTAAATTATCTAGTTGGGGTGTTTAGGCATTTAATCGATATTTTCAAAAAAAAATAGAGGCAATGAAAAATGTTTTTCTTAATAAAAAAGATTGAGTAACACTGGAAATTTTTAAAAAATATTCAGTATTTCTATTTGTCTATATTTATATCAATTTTCAGCGTAGTAGATCGAACGAGTGCAGCCCAAATTCTTGCGCTTTCTTAATTTTATAATACTGGTTAATGCACGCACATAAATTATATCATAGATGCTCTTGTTTTTCCAGGAGGCGAGAGAAAAACACACACACACACGCTAACACCATCATTGCTTAATTACTTTAGATTGAACCAAACAAACATACAGTGTTAAATGTACTTTATTCAAGCGATTATGTAATAGTTTCATTATCTCCCCCCCATAATTTTAGGACCACGACACATCTTTTTACACCAAAAACTTTTCTACTAAACTAATCATAATTTCCGACGCGATCTTCCAGTCCTGAATTTCTGACGTACCTTCATAAAAATTCTGGAAACTAATAAAAAGCGAAATAAACCAGACGAAGAGTGTTCTGGAATTTTCCGAGTCGGGATGGACCGTTTTGATACGATGGAAACAAATTCTAGAAATAATAGTCCATTAAACTGTACCTTCGGAGTCTTCAACTCTTTTGAACGACCGTTTTACCAGTTAGGACACGATCGTTTAATGGACCTTAATTTAACGCCAATCCATAGACAACGACACGTGTAAAGGGTTTGTGTAATTACCATCAACAATGTTAAATTGTGACTTTATTGAATGAAACGGAGACGCCCATAAGTGAAAATTCATCTGGATGTCAACGAAGAGTTTTTAAACTAGTTGCATGTATAGATAATTAGGTATATCACGTCGGGGTCACCACTATAATTTGTTAAATAAATGTCATATGGTCATATTTTTAAGCACGAAAGCACGTCACAATACGATTGAATTAAGTTTCTTTAGTGTTTATTGAATGTTTTGAAAGCAATTTTAAAAGTTGACAGCAGCGTGTGTGAACTTTTATAAACTGTTTGTAGGGTATTTATTTTTTTCTATATTTTTATCTAATTTGTAATCCTTTTTAGTATTGCATCACATAAATACTTTATGTCGTATATTGTGTAAATAAATTACAGCACGAAGGAAGGAAGGTTGACGAAGAAGAATAAGGTATACTTTCGAAAATCAGTTTTGAATTTTAAAACTGAAAGAATTACGAGACTTTTAAAACTGAAAGAATTACGGGAGTTAGTTTTGAACTGAAAGATTTTCGAAATCATAACTCTCCACTATAACATTTTTGTGGAAAATAAAAGAAATATTACTGCTGGCAATACAAATATACAGCATTTAATGGTGTTTTCATATTACGCTATCATAATAAAGTATGGTTAATTTCGTTGTCAGGCTCTCTGCCAAGAATATATGGCATACGTACAGAGTCGATTATTAGATTTGTTTTTATTTTTAGTTAAACATCATGATTTTTGTGAAATAATTCATCGGGGTAAGCCACAGTGAATTGTTACTCATGACTTATATAAACAACTGACAAAGTCTTTCCATATTTCTGCTATTTCCGTCATACAAAGTCTGAATAAAAGATATATTTTTAAATATTCATACTTTTGGTAATACTGGATGCTATAAATGTAGCAAATTAAAACTTTTCTTTGATATTCATTCACATTTTTTTTGAATCTCAATTGAAACGAAGTTGGAATATTATCGGAGAATCAGGAACTCATGGCACCTACAGGGCTCACAACCTGCCATATCTTATCCATGTGTTCTGTGGTATTCCTCTGGACGATTCGCGAGGAAGATCTATTGTCTTATTTAGGGATAGTCACCTTTTTACATGCCCATGCCACCTCATCGGACGCTCTTCTAGCTTGCTGTTTATTTCAGTAACTCATAGACTATCCCGATTGCGTATTTACCTTACCGTGTTGATTAGGAGATAAGTACTGCCTCGAATAAGGCACTAGTTTGTTGCGCTAATGCACTTAAAAAGTCATGTCCTCCAAATGCACACGGTTTAGCAACGCAAACTTTTCCTGCTAATACACATGTTTATAAATTTTACCATGCGTATTGATTGAGCGTTACAAGGCTGTGTTAGAGGCATTTTTTGTATATGATTGTTTTATTCGGGATAAGTGAACTTTTTTTTCTTTTAATGACAATTCTACCGAGATAAGAATCATATTCATGCTTTCAAAATGCCTTGCGTAGGAAAATGGGTTTCCACTATATTTGCGCAAAACTTTAATAATAATAATATTCATTTATTTTCCATAACAAGATACATACAGGAACTAAGGTTTTAGAACATGCAATTTATGATTTATTGTGTATAAAATAAAATAAAAATAATATAAAATAAAATAGTTGTTGGGAAGTATGTACCATGTTTTTTAGTTCCTCCAATAAATCTTTGTCTATCTAACTAGTAGTAATTCCTGTTTTAAGTAAGGACAATTTTACCACAATTTTAATAACAAGTCCACTTCTAGCTACATAATTGAAATATTGAAATTAAAAAAGAAGAATTATACTCATAGTAAGTAATGAAAAAATATCCCAGTTTGAAAGCAATCAATAAACAAATAAATAAGTGAACACTTCATAGCAATGAAAGAAATTAATAAAGCAACCAATAACAAATCATAGGTCAACAAACAAATCAGTATACAATAGTATAATACAAGTAATAAGTAAACACATTAGCATTAAAAAAAAAAAAAAATTTTAAGCAATCAATAAACCTTCATTGGTCAACAAAACAATTCAATATGCAATAATTATAATACAAATAAAAAGCAAACAATTTAAACAATGAGATAACAATATGATAAATTAGTATAAGTAAAAGTCCTTAGGAAATGAAAAAAGCGATCAAAGAAATGAAATTATTTTAAGTAAACACATATGTTAAATTATGTTCCGATTGTGATCTACCAATATTTAATAACCACTTATTTACATATTTTTTTAATTCGGGCACACTCATAGAATGACACTCGCTAGGTAGAGCGTTATAAATTTTTGGTCCTAAAAAAGAGTAGTGTTTTTGTGCAAAAGTCTTATTAGTTTTCCTTATTCGTAATAATCCCTTGTATCCATATCTTGTTCCATATATATTACTTTGAATCGTGAATTCCGTATTTAAATGACTGTGCACATAAATAATTATTTTTTTTATATAAATTTGTCTCACGTCCAATACATTGAATTCTCTGAACAACAAATCACTTGGATACCTGAATGGCTTTTTCAATATTACTCTCAAAACTGTTTTTTGGGCTTTTTCTAATGGATCAAGAATTGACTTGTAAGTTCCACCCCAACCCATTATTCCATATCCCAAAACTGAATTATTATTAAATCAAATAATGTTATAATATAAAATATTTGACTGTCTCTTCGAATTTCATAGCGGCAGTAATCTATACCATCTCGCAAAGTAACTAAAGTCCCAACTAAATACCGATCTAATATAGACCGGTTGTAGAACACGAATACGGCTTGTTAACCCAAACCCCAACGAATGGGTGGGAGGATGTTCTGTACTTACACTGCCGTTGATCAAACAACGCGGGTTCAACTCCCAGTTTTCGCCCTGGTAAAGTTCAGTTGGCGTAGCGCCAATATCCAGGCGAGACAGCTGTGTATTACAGAGTTATGTACATATATAATAATAATGAATGTTCGGTATATAAACCAAGGTTAACAACAAGTAAACTTTCGATGTTTCAATTATCGGTATAACAACATGACTGTCGATATTTCGTAGTGACCACAGAGCAAGGAATAAACAGAACAGACATAAGTTATGACTTCAGGCATTGGTACACTACGGAAGTGTCCCGAATACATTCAAATTTTAAATATTTTTTTTATTCATAATCCATTCAATTACAAGAACATTGGTTACGAGTAACAATAATTAAAAGAATACCTACATAATATATATAAAAACCAATAAAATGCTAATAAGAGTCATTGGAGTCACATGGATGTATCCACTATACTAGCCCATGGGCATGTGCTAGAGAATGTACATTATTATTTATTCATTTATTTATTTATTCGTACATATACATAATTTTTTTTATTTATATATTTATTCAAAATCCACAATAACCATACAAAAAAATACAACAATACAATAGTGAAATCTAGTACACCAAAAAATATGTAAAAATAGACAATTTAGTATATGTTGGCACTGACAAAAATAATACAATCTATCAGAACCAACATCCAGTGGATAAGAACTATTCCACTAAGCAGTGCTTGTGTTGAAATAGCTTTCTATTCATTTTAACTGACGCAGTCCATACTTATGTATCTCAGTATGTCTAACACACAATTATAACATAATATATCATAAAATCAAACATATAAATATACAACAATAAAATCATGGTTTTAAATAATTTCATAATTTTAAAAATATATTTTCAATGTTCATTCTACCTTTGTTGAGAATCCAAGAAGATAGTTTATTTTTCATAGCACTCAGTGACTTCATATTATATATCTCAGAAACATTTAATTCTTTTGTTAATATTTTTAAAATACGAGGTAAAATAAAATCAAAATGTTTTAAAATCAAATGGTAAAATAAAATCAAATGGTAAAATAAATATGGATGAACTGTCTGAGAGACTCGAGAGATCGGGGATCGGATGCCATATTGGCCGCACATGTACTTATCATGTTAGCTACGCAGATGACATGGTCCTCTTGGCACCTTCCATAAAAGGGTTGAGAGTATTAACAGATATATGTGAACAATATGCTAACAAAATCAATATGGTGTACAATGGCAAAAAATCCCAACTTATGGTGTTCCAGCATGATCGAGAGTCCGTTAATGTTCTTCCAGTATATATTGACGGAACCCGCCTTGAACGGACAAGACAAGTCAGGTACCTTGGCCACATCATCAATGAAGATTTGTCCGACGATGATGACATCGAACGGCAGAGACGATGCATAAGCGCAATCTCAAACATGCTCGCCCGTAGATTTTATAAGTGCTCTGTCGAGGTAAAAAGAAACTTGTTTAACGCTTTTTGTACAAGTATGTATACTTGCGAAATCTGGGCAGCATATAGAAGATCTACTATGGAACGACTTCGGGTGCAGTACAATGACGCCTATAGAATAATATTTGGCTATAGGCGTCATAGCAGCGCAGCGCCTCAGCTATGTTTGCGGAGGGACGATGTCACGGTTTTCATGGTATGCTGAGACATCGAATTGCCGCGTACCGTGAGGGATTATGGAATAATCCAAGTCTGATCTTAAAAGGAGTACAGGAGCACCAGTGTCCGAAATTGTCGCAAAGGTGGATGCGGGTGTTAGTGGAATGACGATATACCTACGGCTTTCTAGTGTTTATCTTTATTTTAATGTTTATATTAATGCGTTTTATTTTTATCTTCTTTTCCATTGTTTCTCATTCTGTTCATTCTATGTTTTTCTTTTTTAATTGTTCTTACTTTTGTATGTATAATATATGGTCTGTGTAGCATTGCACCCCCTCTGCTCACGGACTGGAATAAAGTTATTGTTATTATTATTATTATTATTTTGAGCAAGCGTGGTATGAGTTCTGGAGATGTGGAAAAATCTGTGTCTAATATTGTAGGAATTTTCAACTCGAGTATATTGTGAAATATTGAGCTTATGTGAGTAAATGATTAATTTCTTGAGGTATAGCTGACGAATACCTAAAACTTCAAATTCTGAAAATATAATGAATTAAATAGATGGATATTCAAATTGACAAATAATATTCTTAACTGCAATACCCCACTAGGTACAAAACCTGTGCCGGGGCTAAAGCATTTAGAAATAATGACACTTTTAACAGTGAATGACAACTAACAAACATACACAAAAATAGCATTACAAATATAAATAACATACAAAAACAAAATTAGAAATAGCCTTAAAAATAAATACATAAAAAAGTGCATTACTAATTAGAAAAAAAAAACAAAAGTCAACAAATGAATATTCAAAAGTATTAAACAAAATATTAAACAAAATATTAAACAAAATATTAAACAAAAAGTCAAAAATAATAAAAACAATAAGGGTATGAAAAAAAACATAAGAGAAAACACGTTAGTCCGCCAACGCCATGCAATCCCTGAGTTCTTTACATCATATATTATATTATGTGGCAAATATTCGTTATGAAGAATGCTCTCCGTCCTTTCCCGACCAATTTCGTAGAGCCAAATTTGCAATTGCTTCTTTAAAAGTGTTTTCCTATTGTGTTGACAAAGGGATCCAGGATGTCCGATCGGATGGTCCGATGACATCAAAAAAGTGGCAGGTTCAGAATGGCACAGGATAGAGACTAGTGGAAGTCCAAGCGGGAGGCCTTTGTCCAATACTGGACTCAAGAATAGGCTGAGTAAGTAAGTAAGTTAACTCCATATTATTCAATTTAACGGTACAAAAGTTTAATAATAAAAAAAACATCGAAATAATTAACTGTTATGTTGATTGTAACAAAGATGGAATATTTAGCCCGCAAACTTGTACGAAAAACAACCCAAAGAAAAAGGTCTCACGTACATATGTGTGTGTGATCCAAGTAATACGTTCTGTGCAAAAAATAAAGTCGGAAATTCGTATATGTGAGGAATTCGATATAAACGGATTCGTAAAATGCGAGTTTTCACATTACATTTTTTGTCCTTTAATTGTTCATATCTCTATCTCTTTCTCTCCTTTCGTTTGATACAATAATTATTCATCTTGTTAAAATATTGAAGTAAATTAATGTTTTTGTTTTTAAGTTCGGCAACCCAAACATGTTGGTAGGTACATTAGAAATTATCAATCGAGGGTGATTTGTGTAAATATAAAGTAGGTATAAACAAAAAATGTCTAAGACTTATTTCCAACAAGAGAATAGAAACAACAACTGATACGACACGAAAAACTATTTAAATCATTTAAGAACTTCCGAAATATATACAACACGGAAAAACCTCATATAAAGCTTCCGAAATATATACAATACGATAAAACCTCTTTTAAGAACTTCCGAAATATATATACAACACGAAGAAACTTCATTTTAGAACTTCCGGAATATAAAAAAACAAGAAAAAACCTCATTTAAGAACTTCCGAAATATATATACAACACGAAGAAACTTCATTTTAGAACTTCCGGAATATAAAAAAACAAGAAAAAACCTCATTTAAGAACTTCCGAAATATATATACAACACGAAGAAACTTCATTTTAGAACTTCCGGAATATAAAAAAACAAGAAAAAACCTCATTTAAGAACTTCCGAAATATATATACAACACGAAGAAACTTCATTTTAGAACTTCCGGAATATAAAAAAACAAGAAAAAACCTCATTTAAGAACTTCCGAAATATATATACAACACGAAGAAACTTCATTTTAGAACTTCCGGAATATATATTCAACACGAAATAACTTCATTTCAGAAATTCCGGAATATAAAAAAAAAGACAAAAAAACGTCATTAAAGAACTTTATAATTAAATACAACACGATAAAACCTCTTTTAAGAACTTCGGAAATATATACAAAAAGAAAAAAACGTCATTTTTTAAGAACTTCCGATATACATACAATACGATAAAAACTTAATTTAAGAACTTCCTAAATATATACATACCACACGAAAAAACGTCATTTAAGAACTTCCGAAACTACGCGAAAATAACGTCCTCTGAGAACATCCGAAATAAATAATGAATTATATTAAACTAGTTATTAATAAAAAACCTTTTAGATATCCGTCTAATTCATTATTTTTTGAATTTGAAGTTTTAGATATTCGTCAGCTATACCTCAAGAAATTAATCATTTACTCACATAAGCTCAATATAACACAATATACTCGAGTTGAAAATTCCTACAATATTAGACACAGACTTTTACCCATCCCCAGAGCTCATACCACGTTTGCTCAAAAACATTTTGATTTTATTTTGCCTCGTATTTTAAACATATTTACAAAAGAATTGATTGGTTCTGAGATATATAATATAAAATCACTAAGTGCTATGAAAAATAAACTATCTTCTTGGATTCTCAACAAAGGTAGAATGAACATTGAAGATATATTTTTTAAAATTATGAAATGATTATAAAACCGTGATGTTATAGCTTATATTATAATTTGTATTTTTGATTTTTTTATATGTTATAATTATATATTAGACATAAATGGGTTACATAAGTAAAGACTGTGTCAGTTAAAATGAATTGTAAAGCTATTCCGACACAAGCACTGCTTAGTGGAATAGTTCTTATCCACTGGATGTTGGTACTGATAGATTGTATTCATTTTGTCAGTGCCAACATGTTATACTAAATTGTCAATTTTTAAAATTTTTTTTTTTTTGTTTTTTGTTCTATGTTTCACTGTCGTATTGTTGTAATTTTTTATGTATGGTTATTGTGGATTTAAATAAATAAATAAATAAATAAATAAATAAAGATACAAAGTGCAATCAGATATCCGATATGAGTGTGTATGGTTATGCGTACCCGCACACTTTTCGCTGGTTACTCCACATTGTAAAAATATGTCGCTATGTTATATTTGTAGATACGTAAATAAACTTTTCAAATTGATATTGTAATATAACAATATGGCGCCGTTAAAAAAATCCAATTGTAGCTGTGACTATTCGGACCGCAGTTCCAAGGGGAATTCGTACAACAACCGTTTCTCCATTTTCTTGAGAAAACTCCCAGGAGCTATACTCAAACTGGATATGGTGAGGCTGGGAGCAGGAGGTGACTATGTAGGTACATTTTTGTTATTAGAAGCCTCGGTACATTTTCCCTTCGGTACAAAAGTTATCCAAAACAACAGCATATATTCATTAAGAAACTACACCACCCATACACACACACACACACATGCGAACCAATTTCGATAGATGACGTAAGAAAAAGTTTTATCATCATTCCATAGATGGCGATTTCAGCTTATTAAGTATTTGAAATTAACCATCAACATTATCGCACAGCGAGAATGAAAATAACTCAAATTATACAGATGGCGCGATCGCGTTTTCAGCTTATTTTCAAGTATTTGAAATTAACCAATCAACATTATCGCACAGTGAGAATTAAAGTGACTCAAATAATATAGATGGCGATCGTGTTTTCAGCTAATTTTCAAGTATTTGAAATTAACCAATCAACATTATCGCACAGTGAGAATGAAAGTAACTCAATTAATACAGGTGGCGATCACGTTTTCAGCTCATTTTCAAGTAGGTACATATTTATAATTAACCAATCAACATTATCGCACAGTGAGAATGAAAGTGACTCAAATAATATAGGTGACGATCGTGTTTTCAGCTCATTTTCAAGTAGGTACATATTTATAACTAACCAATCAACATTATCGCACAGTGAGAATGAAAGTGACTCAAATAATATAGGTGACGATCGTGTTTTCAGCTCATTTTCAAGTAGGTACATATTTATAACTAACCAATCAACATTATCGCACAGTGAGAATGAAAGTGACTCAAATAATATAGGTGACGATCGTGTTTTCAGCTCATTTTCAAGTATTTGAAATTAGGCAATCCACATTATCGCACAGTGGGAATGAATGTGACTCAAACAATTTTTAATAAATTGACTTTAAAATACACATTTTAGCATGCGATATATAATATAGACCATCTATAATAATAAAATAAATCGATTTATGTATGCAACCCGATTTGCCTTAATTTTGGATTGTATCACTTTTATTCTTATCGTGCGACATAATTTTCTAAATATGGATTGATAAAGAAATTAAATAATAAGTCAATTATTTAACAATCAAAAACATATAAAAATACACATTTTAAAGAAAAGACACATTACCCTTAACTAGAGTGCATGCACTCGCGTGTCAAGCCGACAATGATTAATACGAAAAAAGAGTTGATACCTGCAGAATTATGTTTATACAAAACGAAGAGATTTTGTTTTAACGGCGATGGCCGATTTATAAATGATATTGTAGGCGTTGCCCTTCTTATTTTCGGTGAACATTTCTAATCGATCCACGGCTACCATCCTAATGCACCTCTGCTATATTAACGCCAACTGAGCTAACAATCATCGTTCGGCATCTACTAGTCCAGTCCTGTGGTTCATCGCGATTCAATTCTCAACTTCACTATTTTTTTATTTATTCAGTAAAATCATATGGCTGATAGATATAATATCACAAAGCGAAAAGGAAAGCTTAGAGATATTAGAACTACGCGACTATTGTTATACATAATGAGACGAAATTATTTGAAGCTTTAACAAATCCCATTTTACATATAATGGCATCTTTCAATGATGCAATGACAATAGTCAGATCTCTAGTATTCTTTCCTAGACATTTAATAATGGCATATTCCAACGATGCAAAGCCAATAGTCAGATCTCTAGTATTATTTCCTAGACATTTAATAATGGCATCTTTCAACGATGCAAAGAAAATAGTCAGATCTCTAGTATTCTTTCCTGGACATTTAACAATGGCATATTCCAACGATGCAATGCCAATAGTCAGATCTCTAGTATTCTTTCCTAGACATTTAATAATGGCATCTTTCAACGATGTAAAGACAATAGTCAGATCTCTAGTATTCTTTCCTAGACATTTAATAATGGCATCTTTCAACGATGCAAAGACAATAGTCTGCAGATCTCTAGTATTCTTTCCTAGACATTTTACAATGGCATCTTTCAACGATGCAAAGAAAATAGTCAGATCTCTAGTATTCTTTCCTAGACATTTAATAATGGCATCTTTCAACGATGTAAAGACAATAGTCAGATCTCTAGTATTCTTTCCTAGACATTTAATAATGGCATCTTTCAACGATGTAAAGACAATAGTCAGATCTCTAGTATTCTTTCCTAGACATTTAATAATGGCATCTTTCAACGATGTAAAGACAATAGTCAGATCTCTAGTATTCTTTCCTAGACATTTAATAATGGCATCTTTCAACGATGTAAAGACAATAGTCAGATCTCTAGTATTCTTTCCTAGATATTTTATAATGGCATCTTTCAACGATGCAAAGACAATAGTCAGATCTCTAGTATTCTTTCCTAGACATTTAATAATGGCATCTTTCAACGATGCAAAGACAATAGTCAGATCTCTAGTATTCTTTCCTAGACATTTAATAATGGCATCTTTCAACGATGTAAAGACAATAGTCAGATCTCTAGTATTCTTTCCTAGACATTTAATAATGGCATCTTTCAACGATGCAAAGACAATAGTCTGCAGATCTCTAGTATTCTTTCCTAGACATTTTACAATGGCATCTTTCAACGATGTAAAGACAATAGTCAGATCTCTAGTATTCTTTCCTAGACATTTAATAATGGCATCTTTCAACGATGTAAAGACAATAGTCAGATCTCTAGTATTCTTTCCTAGACATTTAATAATGGCATCTTTCAACGATGTAAAGACAATAGTCAGATCTCTAGTATTCTTTCCTAGACATTTAATAATGGCATCTTTCAACGATGTAAAGACAATAGTCAGATCTCTAGTATTCTTTCCTAGATATTTTATAATGGCATCTTTCAACGATGCAAAGACAATAGTCAGATCTCTAGTATTCTTTCCTAGACATTTAATAATGGCATCTTTCAACGATGCAAAGACAATAGTCTGCAGATCTCTAGTATTCTTTCCTAGACATTTAATAATGGCATCTTTCAACGATGCAAAGACAATAGTCAGATCTCTAGTATTCTTTCCTAGATATTTTATAATGGCATCTTTCAACGATGCAAAGACAATAGTCAGATCTCTAGTATTCTTTCCTAGATATTTTATAATGGCATCTTTCAACGATGCAAAGACAATAGTCAGATCTCTAGTATTCTTTCCTAGACATTTAATAATGGCATCTTTCAACGATGTAAAGACAATAGTCAGATCTCTAGTATTCTTTCCTAGACATTTAATAATGGCATCTTTCAACGATGTAAAGACAATAGTCAGATCTCTAGTATTCTTTCCTAGACATTTAATAATGGCATCTTTCAACGATGCAAAGACAATAGTCTGCAGATCTCTAGTATTCTTTCCTAGACATTTTATAATGGCATCTTTCAACGATGCAAAGATTCTAAGTATTCTTTCCCAGGCCATCCACCACCCACCTACCCTTTTCGAATCTTTTCTCATTCATTCATCCCGCTTTTCATTAGAAGTGTAAACCCTTTGCCAGAGATAAAAACACCCCCCCCCCCTAGAGTTTGGGGCACGCAGCGATCCGGATCAAAAGACTCGACCACACTCTTGATGAAGTCTCAGATGAAAACCCTTTCCATTTCAACTGAACCGCAAGATGGCGCCATAAACCGACATCACAAACACAATCTATGAGATTTATCTAATTATTATTAATACATTTTGTTTTGTGTGCCCGACACCCCGATGGGATGAAATATTAATGTCATCGTCATCACAATAGCATCATGAAATGTTCCTCAGAGGCAACCAGAAGGATCCGAAAGCCATATTTTCTATTGCGAGGGCAAATAACACTTAATGTAGTGACTGAAAATATGATGTTTTAAAACCGCCTAATGCACTATGAAGTTACGTGTTAGTAAGGATATCTAACTATACTCATAGGCATCTAACGCTAAATCTAGTGACTGAAAACATGATAGGTATCTTAAAACTGTCATACATATACCTACACTATGAAGTTACGTGTTAGTAAGGGTAACTTACTATACTCATAGGCATCTAACGATAAATCTAGTGACTGAAAACATGATAGGTATATTAAAAATGTCATCCATATACCTACACTATGAAGTTACGTGTTAATAAGGGTAACTATACTTATAGGAATACAACGCTAACGCTACGTCCTACGTAGGCGATTCAAAGCGAACGCGATTGCGAAGCGATGCGGTGCGGATACAAGCGAATTCAATGCGATGCGGTGCGACGCGGCGGCTCTGTCCTACGTGTGCGCGAATCGTTCCCTCTGCCGCCAGCTACTGCCATGGATGTACGTATATAAAATACTCAAGTAGTATGTACGGCAGAGAAGTGAAACTAATATTGTGTACTTAGAGAGGCATATTTATGGGGGATATCACGATTTGTATGAAGAATTACGTGATCTTGAATTAATAAATGAGACTGAATTTACATCTTTCCGGGAAACATATCAAAATTTGACATTCGTGCACGCGAAAGAAAAACAAAGACAGAAATTAAAATTTCTGTTTCTGACAACGTAGGACACTACCATAGTTACCGACTGTTTGTTATTTTCGCGCCGCGCCGCGCCGCTTCGCATTCGCATTGAATCGCCTACGTAGGACGTCGCGTTAATCTAGTGACTGAAAAAAATTATATATCAAACTGCCTAATACACTATGAAGTTACGTGTTAGTAAGGGTATAACGCTAAATCTAAAAAAAATGGAATATCAAACTGCCTAATATGTACTTTCTGTCTTTGATCGATAAAGTAGAATAAACACGCCGTATATAGTACCTATATGGCACATAGTACACAGCACACACACATACATTGTGATGAAACTTTCTGAATACAATCTCTGCATGATACTAGTTGAAAATCTGCAATTAACAAAATAACCTTAAAAAATGTGGATTCATAACTACATAATATATGCTCTTGGGGTAATGAGGAATAAAAACAAACCTCATCGTAAACTCAAACCACACCAAACATGGAAATAGTAATCTACTTATCCGACGGATGACTGATTAAATTTACTCTTTTGAGCCTCTCCTCTCTGGTTAGGAATATCTACTTAGTTTCCTTTTTTTTATTTTTTTTACAGAGAAAAAGCAAACACGACCTCTTCAGATTGCGCGCGGTTTGCTCTAAGCCAAAGCTGAAGACTTTTTCATTTTATTTCCAAACTGCATTTTGTCGCATTTGCCTTTGAACGAATTAAAAATTCATAACGACGGCGATATAATTATCTTTCTTTTTTTTACTATTCAAGAGTTCAGAATTAAAGTGAAGCGTTATTTTCTCTAAAACTTCTCAATTAGTTGATAATATGCATTAAAAAAATATTACCCTTGAAAATTTGGAATTTATAACTTCTATCTAGTACCTAAAAATGTTTGTAGCGGGTGCAACCAGCCGAGTTGACCACCCACTTCAAGGAGTAGGGGGACGTCAGCCGGCTATTTAAGATCCTGCACATCGCGTTCCCGTCGTTCAGTTTAACCAAGGCCAGCGGTAGATCGTCACTCTGCTCGACTCACATTTCGATTCCGCGCATTCATCGATCTATTTTATTTAAATTATTTAATAGTCAATTATTGAAGTATATACCAATCTTGAATTATAATTAGAGTCAAACTATCAAATAAACACGTAAGTCAAATTCAAACTATTTTAATACCTGTCTGTAATATCAATTAATTTATATTTCATATGATAAATTTATAAATGTTTTATGGTGTGGCGTGGGTACCTCATTCTGCTGTGTAACGTTCTTTAATTAGCTTGCAACTAATTACCGAGTTACGCACGGCAGGATCGAGTACACACGCGACATCATTTCGCGTTGGATTTGGGGAACAGGCGACAGGTTATCACCTAGTGCCTTTCTAGACCGGAGCACCCTTCTGTAAATAAATAAATTAACATTAAAATCCAATTCCCAACCTAGCGCGAAAACTGGTGACCACCGAGCGTGCAGAACAGGTATATTTGTTGTGTAAAGATAATATTTGTAAGATAGTGTGTAAAACTGGTAAAGCCCCAGCTCTGTTGCAATTTTGTCGATTTTTAATTTGTGATAATAATTTTTTTTGTGTAACAAACGATAATCTGTTATCAGGAACAAATTATAATATTCGTTCAATAACAATTATCTAGTCACTTTGCACATTCTAAACTCATACGACAGAGATTAAAATTTTATTGAATAATAATTATTTCGGTTATTGGACCTGGTTAGACTGAACCCTACGCAGTAAACATACGCAGTAATAGTATGTTATCCCTAATTGTTATAAACCATTAAAAAAAACACATTTATAACGTAATTATAAGTATTATAATTAGTTATATTGTTGTATTCAAAACTAAAATATCGAAACTGGTATTGAATAAATATATGCTAAATAAATACCTACCAAAAATTGAAAAATATTTCCCTATGTTAATTGTAAAAATATATAATAATGTGTATTTATTTTTTTTCATGAGCTAATACTACGCTAAAACGGACCAAAAAAACTACCAAACGGAGGTAAAATAACGGAAGGAATACCAAAAAAAACTAAAGGAGATTTAAAAAAGATAAAAATATAAAAATAAAGAACCTAAAGAAGCATGTATTATGCGCAAAAACAGCACGCATAAAAAGATAAGTAAAAACCACATTTTATTATTTAAAAAAGCCAAAGTAAATTCATTTGCAGTAACATAAAATCATTGCAGAAATAAAAATAAAATATCTATCTAAAAATTCACGTCAAATCCTTATTTTTAAATACCTACAAGACAAATTATCAACCTGTAAAGTAAATACGTAGGTAAATAAATTTTAGTATTATTGCTTAAAAATAACGCATAAATGTTACACGGAATGTAAAATAAAATTATTGTCTAAAAAATGTCACAAAAAAAACTTGTTTACCATGACGCGCACATTTTTATCGCGATAATAAAAACATGTAACAAAATTAACCAAAAATATTATTTTTAATATTATTTTGCGGTAGTAAAAATATATCCAAAAAAAATATCCTGTAAAAAATTACAATAATAATATCTTCCCGAACATCAATCGGAATACATTATCTGATACCTACTTATGAAATAGGTAGAATCCTATAGTGTAAATTTAAAATATGTAACCGAGGTAATAATAATAAAAATATTCTCCACGAAAAAAATCACGAAATCGAAGCTCGAAACGAAACATTAAATATATTCGAAGTACATACAATAATCATATTCCATTGAGCGTACAGTGCCGTGCACATTTGAAACAAAAAAATAAGAAAGATAATAAATGTAAATGTAACAAAAATATTTATTTTAAAATAAAATAGAAATATTATATCGAATAATAATAAAGTACGAACGCAGTCATATTAACAAAAGTATAAAAAAACGAATATTAAATACGAAATCATAACATAATTTAATAATCTATAGAAATATCAAGTAAACATCATCGAAAAATATATTCCACTCCGCGACATTGTACACCGAGACAATACCGGGTACGTAGGCGTAAAAACGAAATACCAAAATCTAACACCGCGACGAATCACGCATGAATCTAGGACTATTCGCCACCAACATTTGTTAGCCAGCGAAACGTAATATAATATATCTCATTGATAATATATACATAACTTGTACTTTTATTTCAGATTAAAAACGTTTAAACATTTATTCATTTTAAATTATTAAATCAAATATACATTTAAATTTAATGAAAAATTATATCCTATTTAAAAACAAAGCATTTAAATACTTTACGCTGAATATATTAACTAGAAAAGTTGACAATCAATATTATATTAGATTCTTAAACGAATATAAGATTCGCAGACGACAAAAGTTTTCATAATTCACACTTTCTACATGATACCTTATGAGAAATTTTAAGTAAAATTACATTACGTATGAGACAGTGTATCAATGTTGATGAGGCGATGTATGTGTCAAGATAGAAGAATGCGGTGTTCGGTGAAAATTTGAGCAGATGAAATCATAGAGAAGAAATTAACGGATATCTATGGAAAACTAATCAGCTCTAAGTTTATGGACTTTACATTTATGATATCAATATGAAGTCAATCGGACTTATAGTTTGGGCTGTAGAGAGGACACAAAAAAATAACGTTAATGATGAAATTATAGAGAGGAAATTGAAAGTTGTTAATGGAAAACTAATGAGCTCTAGGTCTATGCACTTTACACATATGATGTAAATATGTATGAAGTCGATCGGACTTATAGTTTGGGCTGTAGAGAGGACACAAAAAGGATAATCCGTACGCCGTTCGCCATACATACATCACGACGAAACTCATAGTGTGCACTCTCTACATGATACCCGTTAAGAAATTGATGTAAAAAAATACGCTTAAAAATTGTAAAATCATGACTATCCACTATTCCATTGTGTGTAGGGTAAAAAGACTTATCGTTCCTATTTGGAAATTTACTGCCTCACTAGATGAGTCTGTTATTAGGCAGTACCTTTTCAATTTGGTACAAGGTTTCATGTTATTAATCTCAAAGAATCAACAGAAATAGTACGTAGGCACGTAGAGTAGACAAGCTCCGCGCGCTGTGCCCCGGGTAACGCCAAAAGTCTACTCAATAGGAGGCTGAACAATTTTGCAATAAAATCTCCCAGCCATAGTGAATCTAATAAAATAAAAGAATGAAACGAATAAGGAGAGATAAAAAGAAACAAAAAAGCACTTTTCAGAGCTACTTGACAAGGAATGTTGGGCCATCAGCACACATTCTGCAAATTAACGTACAAGGACTAAATTAGCTATTGACGAGAATGTATCAATTCTGACTCTTCAAGAAACTCACACAAAAGACGAAAATGACATTCAAGGTCGGGGCTCTATTCCTGGATACAAATTGGCTGAAGCTCTACACCATGAAAAATATGGCACTGCAACATATATCAAGAGTTCAATTAATGAATGGTCCCTTGTAACAAAGAAAGCAGATGACAATGTTATGAGCATTACAATCAAAGTAAACAGTATCTACATAACTAATGTATATAAACCCCCAAATGTCAAATGGCCAAATGATGTCCTACCACCTATGCCACACCCTGCAGTTACACTAGGAGACTTTAATAGCCACCATACAAGATGGGGATACCAATCTTCAGATCCCAATGGAGATCAGTTAGCAGAGTGGGCAGACTACAACAATAAATATCTTGTTTTTGACGCTAAAGATAAAGGCTCCTTCCACTCAGCACGCTGGAACACGTACACCAATCCTGACCTCTGCTTTGTTTCTACGGACGAAAATGCAATTCCCATACCAACAACAAAACGAGTACTCCAGGGGTTCCCACATAGCCAACATAGACCAATTATCATCACTATTGGAAAGCAGATTAGGTGATATGGTATCTCCTTGTCTGACACCTCTTTTTATATTGATTTTTTCTGTTTTTATGCTTTAATCGATTCTTACATCCATGGTGGCGTGAAATCACATTAAGAGGACATATAAGTGACTGAAAACATGATATATTAAAACCGCCTAATGCACTATGAAGTTACATATCTGTTAGTAAGGGTAACTATACTTATAGGCATATAACGCTAAATCTAGTGACTGAAAATATGATATATTAAAACCGCCTAATGCACTATGAAGTTACATATCTGTTAGTAAGGGTAACTATACTTATAGGCATATAACGCTAAATCTAGTGACTGAAAACATGATATATTAAAACCGCCTAATGCACTATGAAGTTACATATCTGTTAGTAAGGGTAACTATACTTATAGGCATATAACGCTAAATCTAGTGACTGAAAACATGATATATTAAAACCGCCTAATGCACTATGAAGTTACATATCTGTTAGTAAGGGTAACTATACTTATAGGCATATAACGCTAAATCTAGTGACTGAAAACATGATATATTAAAACCGCCTAATGCACTATGAAGTTACATATCTGTTAGTAAGGGTAACTATACTTATAGGCATATAACGCTAAATCTAGTGACTGAAAACATGATATATTAAAACCGCCTAATACACTATGAAGTTACGTGTTAGTAAGGGTAACTCTCTTATAGGCATATAACGCTAAATCTAGTGACTGAAAACATGATAATTATATTAAAACCGCCTAATACAATATGAAGTTACATATTAGTAAGGGTAACTATACTTATATGCATATAACGCTAAATCTAGTGACTGAAAACATGATAATTATATTAAAACCACCTAATACACTATGAAGTTACGTGTTAGTAAGGGTAACTATACTAATAGGCATATAACGCTAAATATAGTGACTGAAAACATGATATATTAAAACCGCCTAATGCACTATGAAGTTACGTGTTAGTGAGGTAATCTATCACGTGCATTAAAAAAGGTTTATACGTGATTTAAACTATCGGAAACCCAATATTTATTGATTTTTTGCATTTTAAGAACAAACCTTACCTGAAATGAAAAAACTTTATCGGTCATTCACTTTGATTTTATGCACTCTTTAAGCACATTAAAGGTTTATTTCTCTACGACACATAGTTATGGAGTAATTTTACAAAAATGCTTTAAAAAATGTTATTTTTAATATCTTTTTAAGGGATCTACTTATTGTTGTCATTATAAATATGGTGTGATAAAAGGTAAATAAATAAATAATTTGGTTGAATTACTTTGATTATATGAAATTGTTCAAAATTGCGTCGTTTGACGGCATTATATTTCAATGAGACAACCAAAAGCTTTAAACAATTTTATGAAATCAAAGTATTTAAAATAGTGATTCTCAGTAATTTTAAAAAATCCACATTTGAGTGAGTCGGGAAAGGTTTATTTTGAATTTCGAAACGATTTAATGCGAAAAAGTTGCCTATACGAGGTCTTTACTTTAAAAAGATTGAATTGAAATATATTTTTCCTAAGTGGTTGATAATTGTAAAAAAATAAGAGGAAGAGTCACACAAGAAAATTGAAAACCATGCCTTTTCGCAGGAATATGAAAGAAAATCATTTCTTTCTTTTCCTGGAAGCCAGATTCCCTTATATTAAATCATAATCTCCTTCCTCGGATTCATCAAATGATATATCTCAAGGTATTATTTCTCTTTTCTCGAAATGGAAATGAAATGATTTATTTTAATTATTTTTTTTTACATATTACAGTAACAAAAAAGTAACAATATTAAAACGAGTGGGTTGTAGCCAAATCTAAACTCCCCATACCATAGTAAATGTTCATTTTTACTTCTAGAAAAGTTGACAATCAATATTATATTAGATTCTTAAACGAATATAAGATTCGCAGACGACAAAAGTTTTCATAATTCACACTTTCTACATGATACCTTATGAGAAATTTTAAGTAAAATTACATTACGTATGAGACAGTGTATCAATGTTGATGAGGCGATGTATGTGTCAAGATAGAAGAATGCGGTGTTCGGTGAAAATTTGAGCAGATGAAATCATAGAGAAGAAATTAACGGATATCTATGGAAAACTAATCAGCTCTAAGTTTATGGACTTTACATTTATGATATCAATATGAAGTCAATCGGACTTATAGTTTGGGCTGTAGAGAGGACACAAAAAAATAACGTTAATGATGAAATTATAGAGAGGAAATTGAAAGTTGTTAATGGAAAACTAATGAGCTCTAGGTCTATGCACTTTACACATATGATGTAAATATGTATGAAGTCGATCGGACTTATAGTTTGGGCTGTAGAGAGGACACAAAAAGGATAATCCGTACGCCGTTCGCCATACATACATCACGACGAAACTCATAGTGTGCACTCTCTACATGATACCCGTTAAGAAATTGATGTAAAAAAATACGCTTAAAAATTGTAAAATCATGACTATCCACTATTCCATTGTGTGTAGGGTAAAAAGACTTATCGTTCCTATTTGGAAATTTACTGCCTCACTAGATGAGTCTGTTATTAGGCAGTACCTTTTCAATTTGGTACAAGGTTTCATGTTATTAATCTCAAAGAATCAACAGAAATAGTACGTAGGCACGTAGAGTAGACAAGCTCCGCGCGCTGTGCCCCGGGTAACGCCAAAAGTCTACTCAATAGGAGGCTGAACAATTTTGCAATAAAATCTCCCAGCCATAGTGAATCTAATAAAATAAAAGAATGAAACGAATAAGGAGAGATAAAAAGAAACAAAAAAGCACTTTTCAGAGCTACTTGACAAGGAATGTTGGGCCATCAGCACACATTCTGCAAATTAACGTACAAGGACTAAATTAGCTATTGACGAGAATGTATCAATTCTGACTCTTCAAGAAACTCACACAAAAGACGAAAATGACATTCAAGGTCGGGGCTCTATTCCTGGATACAAATTGGCTGAAGCTCTACACCATGAAAAATATGGCACTGCAACATATATCAAGAGTTCAATTAATGAATGGTCCCTTGTAACAAAGAAAGCAGATGACAATGTTATGAGCATTACAATCAAAGTAAACAGTATCTACATAACTAATGTATATAAACCCCCAAATGTCAAATGGCCAAATGATGTCCTACCACCTATGCCACACCCTGCAGTTACACTAGGAGACTTTAATAGCCACCATACAAGATGGGGATACCAATCTTCAGATCCCAATGGAGATCAGTTAGCAGAGTGGGCAGACTACAACAATAAATATCTTGTTTTTGACGCTAAAGATAAAGGCTCCTTCCACTCAGCACGCTGGAACACGTACACCAATCCTGACCTCTGCTTTGTTTCTACGGACGAAAATGCAATTCCCATACCAACAACAAAACGAGTACTCCAGGGGTTCCCACATAGCCAACATAGACCAATTATCATCACTATTGGAATAGCTATACCAGTAGTAAATTCTAAACCAATAGCCCGATGGAACTTCAATAAAGCAAATTGGGCAGGCTTTGCTTCGGAATGTGATAAAAGTATAAGGTTTATCCCCCCTAGAGCTGAAAACTATGAAAGATTTACTAAACTGTTAATCAGTACCGCTAAAAAGTTCATCCCTAGGGGATACCGTAAAGAATACATACCAGGATAGAACGAAGAGACCCAAAAACTATATGAGGACTACACAAAAAATGGAAACCAGTACCTTGCTACTGCAATACTCAAATCCTTGGACGAAAGCCGCAGAAAGAAATGGATGGAGACCATGGAAAGCCTTAATTTCAAAAGAACAAGCAAAAAAGCGTGGAGACTTTTAAAAAATCTTGGTAGTAGCCAGCCAAGTAAACCAAACAACTGCAACATTAATCCAAATTTAATTGCTAACAAAATAATAACTACTTCAAAAATCGCTGGAGACAAGCACTTTTCTCAGCTCATCCGAAAATCTCTTACATCAAAAAAGCAAAACCTTCAATCAAATATCACATATTGCAGACCATTTGAACAGGATGACCTTGAAAAAGCAATAAAAATGCTAAAAAAGGGAAAAGCCTGTGACCTTGATAATATATTTCCAGAGTTTATTACCTACGCAGGACCAAATATCAGACACTGGCTCCTGAACTTCTATAATGACATATTATCAACAGGAAAACTACCCAAAGCTTTCAAGAAGTCGAAGATAATTGCTGTACTTAAACCAAACAAATCTCCAGAGGCTCCCGAAAATTACCGTCCTATCGCCCTTCTCAGCATCTGCCTCAAAGTGTTTGAAAGACTGATATACAACAGAATTATGCCAGATATTGATAAAATAATACCCATTACCCAAGCAGGATTTCGAGCTCACCGTAACTGTTGTGATCAAGTACTGGCCCTAGCCACACACATAGAAAAGGGCTTTGAGAAGAAGCTGAAAACTGGGGTTGCTTTCATAGATTTAACAGCAGCATATGATACTGTTTGGAGACAGGGACTCCTTTCCAAACTTGCGGATGTAATTCCCTCGAAGGCTATGTTTACTGTTATAAACAACATGCTGAGTAATAGACAATTTACTGTTCACTTGGGAGATAAGATTAGTAAACCACGAATGCTCAACAATGGACTACCTCAGGGATCAGTTCTTTCCCCACTGCTTTTCAATTTGTATATTAGTGATATCCCATCAACACAGTGCAAACAGTTCTCATATGCAGATGATCTGGGCATAGCTACACAAAAACTGTCTTATAAAGAATGCGAAGTTCAACTTGAATCAGACCTTCAAAAGTTACAGAGCTACTTTTATAAATGGAGACTTAAACCAAACGCAAATAAAACAGAAGTTAGTTGCTTTCACCTTAGTAACCGAGATGCAAATCACAAACTAAATGTACACTTCTGCGGAAGTAGACTCACCCACAACCACCAACCAGTATACTTAGGAATCACACTAGACAGAACTCTAACATTCAAAAAATACCTGGAAAAAACAGCTGCTAAACTAAAGTCCAGAAATAACATCATCCATAAACTGGCAGGAACAACTTGGGGGGCTAGTGCAACAGTCCTTAGAACATCTTCACTTGCCCTTGTATATTCGGTAGCAGAGTACTGTGCTCCTGCATGGCTCAATAGTGCACATACAAAACTAGTTGACACTCAACTGAATGTGGCCATGAGGACCATTAGCGGCACCATCCGGTCTACCCCAATAAAGTGGCTTCCTGTGCTCGCACATATACCTCCCCCTGACGCAAGAAGAAAATTCTCCCTATTTAATCTATGGAAGAGAATTTGTGACAATGGCGCTTTGCCAATCCACATTGATGTTCCGTCTGAGGGACAGCAAAGACTTGCTTCAAGGAATCCAGCAGCGAAACTCGGATGTAACCTTGTTAGTGAGGACTTCAGCCTGAATGAGACTTGGCACAGTGACTGGGTAAGCTCCAACTTGGATGTTAATAAGTATATGGAAACTCCAACGAAGATACCTCCAGGTTTCGAGCTGCCAAGAAGGCTGTGGACCTCCCTGAATAGGATCCGCACTGGACATGGACGCTGCAACTACCTTATGCCAAAGTGGGGCATTGTTCCATCCGCACAATGCGATTTCGGCCACCCCTTTCAAACAATGCAACACATATTGGAAGAATGCAGCGTCCATGCATATGAAGGCCCAAAGTCGGACATTTGCGAATTGACACCAGCATTTGTGGATTGGCTCGGAGCCCTCGACGTGAATGTGTGATTGATATGTCGTGCTGTTTTGTGTTTGCTTGCTGTCAGTGCTGTGTTTTGTTCATTTTGACTAACATTTGATTCACTAGTATCATACGATAAATAAATAAATAAACAGAAATAGTTAAAAAAATAAAAATATACAGTGATCTCTCAGTAATATTTTTTTATTGTTATGGAAAAGATTAACTAATGATATCACTAGAAAAACTATATGTAAGTAGTGGAGTGTGATGACAATGTAACCAACACTGTATGTCAGAACTAAACTAGTGAATAAACAAAATAGGAATCCACTACAATGGAGCAAAAGTCTCCTGCATTCCTACTACAGATCTACATAAATAACTAAATACTTGGTTTTATACAGTTTCTTGTACCTTTAATCCGATAGCTTCCGCCTAACGACAAATAATACGGAATTCTTCGACGGCGGATAGTTAATTCCGTTATCAAATTTGATTGATTCGATCAAATCCAAATTAAACGATACAATCGAACGTTCGCGAGTCAAAAATTTTATAGCCATAAACGTCGCGTCTTGTCGTCAAGAAATTAGTAATTCAAATTTAAACAATATTAAGTTAATTTATACAGAAAGGAGGAGAACTGATCGAGATTTCAGGTTGGACCTCGTATAGGCATGGGCAAGCTGACGACCAAAATGTAATTAATTTTTGAATAATATTATTAAAATGAAAACAATATCTAATTATATATTCCACTTATTTATTTTGTTGACTACGACTAGTTTCGTGCAAAGCACATTTACGAGAAGTACCAATACAGAAATGTGCCGGAGGGAAATGGATGCAGTGTGCCCAAGACAGGGAGGTGTTGAGGATCAAGGGGGAGGCCTATGTCCAAGAATGGAAAAAATCAGGTTAAAGAAGAAGAAAAAGACCAATACAGAAGTTATATTTATACAAGAGGCTTTTTAACTTCTGTGTTAGTACTACTCGTAAACGTGCTTTGCACTAAACTAGTCGTAGTCAACAAAATAAATAAGTGGAATAATTATATATTGTTTTCATTTTAATAATTTTAAATGGAGTTCCACCAAGAATTATCTGTCAATTAACTAAATATATTTTTAGAATATTTTGTGTTAAAATATAATACACGCCAGCAGTGGATTTTTTCCTTGGCGGAAGTCGGTGATATTTTTGTAAAAGTTTTTTTTCGTTTGTTTTCACAAGTTTTATTTAGTTTTGACTGTTATGTTAAGGGGTGGGGGGATGCCCCGCCAGCGGTACATACATGGTTCAAGTTTGACTGCCGGAGTCCCGCCACGCCTTGTCGGTACTTGATCCAAGATTCGATTCTGTGGGCCACCTTGATTGAGGTTGGCCTGTTAGGGGTAGTGGTATGAAATATGCTTGAGTAGTTCCTTGTGATATTCAACAAACGGTCGTTCCGGGGATAAACATACAACATTGATGCTCTGGAATTTTCGCAATGGATTGGGGTAAGTGCGTGCGATATTCCTTTCAAAGTGCATAAAAAATAAGTAAATGTATTGATTTGGCTGCATTCGTTTACTGATTACATTTTTTTTATCTTCTTTTTCTTGCCTCTCTATCCCGGTTTAGCCAGGGTTGGGCCTCCTTATACGTATGCGCGTTTGGGCCTAGGTTGCGGCTTTAAGGGCCTAGGCAGTAAAGGCGGGGGTGGGCGGCCGACGCTGTTGTGCCCTCGTCAATTCTGTACTTAGAGAAGAGCAGGACGAACGCCTTTAGTCTCGCTCGGCAGTGACTCGTCAAACTGTGGCGAATGTTGTTGTGTGGTTCGGGCACACCACCGGCGCAGACGTCGGGTTAGACATCCTGTGTTGACAAATAGACGTCATATCTGACAGGTGATGATTGCGTCGGATGCCCCCGGTGTTTGCCCGCGAAACCTTTGGATGCCAACACGAGGACCGAGGGGTCGGGGACAAGCCCCTCCGACTTGAAACGGAGTGTACATATCGGCCGATTTTGAGACCAATCGGAGGCCCTGACGTGTGAGGTTGGATTCTCGGGGGCAGTGGTTGAACCCGATGGATGGTGGATGGTTTGTGTTGTCCGACGATGCGGCCGCGTCCGGGGGTGAACAGGACCAATGGGTCCTATAGCGTCACCGGCGTGGAAGTGGAATCGCGATCTCCCTCATGTATGCGCCAGGATCTTCTCAATACTGGACCACCATGTTGCTGTGAATCTGCCTCTACCCTTAGGTATAGCTGGGATGTTAAAAACTGATCGTACAACTGTATTGTAAGTGATCGTATTTGCGATATATCTTCATGTCGACGGAGATTCCCGAATGCGAAGTCGGATGCATTCGTATATTGACTGAGCAGCGGGGTCATTCTTTTGCTTTTTATTATTATTGTTTGTGTTATATTTGCGTGTTATTTTGAGAACTGTATATTTTGTATTGTACACATGTATTTATAAATTATAATTGTGTGTGTAATAAAGTCAACTTGAATAATATTATGGACTTATCACTCACATACTAAATAGTATTGAACTACGACAAATTACTTCCAAATCATAATTTCCGTGGCTCTACAACCATGATTATCCATGATTGTCGGGTTAGCGCACCGTCATTCCAGTTCTGGACACCTCTGCTATAAGGATCCTTCGCAACTCCGTCCAACCACTAATCGGCTTTCCAACTCTCTTTCTTTCACCTGGTGCTCCATTCAAAATCGCCTTTGGGACGTCTCCGTTGCCCATTCTTTGAACATGTCCGGCTCACCTAAATCTCCCAATTATTATCTCTCTGAATAATTTATTTGCCAAGTTAGTTTGTCAAGTTCCCGGTCGAATATGTAACGCCACTCTCCATTGTCACAAATTGAGACAGACATTCTCCTCAGCACCTTCCTTTCGAAAGCCTCTAGAGTTTTATCGTCAACCTCACTGATTTTCCAGCATTCTGATCCATACATATATACTGGTCGAATAAGTTTTATCTAGCAGAATCTTGGTTTTTCTAGTAAGGTTACAAGATTTCACGTGTCTCTGCAACCTAAAGTAGCACAGTTTTGCAGCTTTGACTGATTTGAAATCATGAAATAAAAATATTAAACTAATTAATGAATAATGTTTGAATTTAATTGAGTTTTCGTGTGTTTGGTTTTATTCCTTTATTCCACATGTTTTCCTTCATTATTCATGAAGGAAAACATGTGAAATAAAGGATATCGTTCGGTGGAGTAGATCCAGAAGGAGACATTGGAGGGACCACGTATTGGAGGGCCTGGATGGACAGTGATAGACTTGCGTATATAGCGGCGAATGAAATCCCCTCTTGCCGCCGCCTACCCGAAAGACCACCCAAGAGATGAAAGGATAGTTGGACTTCGTTATCCTAGAAGGCATAGTTTCTGAAGAACAGACCAACTAGGTCTACTAAACGAAGAAGAAAAAGAAGAAGAAATCATTCTTCGTTTGACAATTAACGCAAATTCTCTGACAGTTTCAAAGGATTATTCATCAATTTGTATATTTTGGGATTTCCGGCGCCCATCTATTGGCATATATCTTTGCGTCGTTGACTTCTAGTCTCATGTGTTTTGCTGACTTAGCCAGAGCTCTGGAGGTAGATTTAAGCTCGTTTTCTGATCGCACTTTTAAATCTGTATCGTCAGCAGAGGCTTATAGTTTACAGATTTATTAAACGTATGGTTAGTAGTTTGAATGCCTGCATCTTGGATGGCCTTTCCCATCGAAATAATAAACCTTGTGCAAACGAGTTCATCTCCTTGCATCCTTGCTAGTGTATCGTCTCAGCCAATTATATTTCGTAGAGGTTCTGATTGATCGTCTTTTATCCTTACTTGGCATTCAACATTCGACATTGTGAGCTTTACTAGTTAATGAATTTCAAATGGTGAAGTATAACAGACATCGGCGCAGTCAACCAATCGATCATGTAAATTTTGGTCTGAAGTGGCCCAACACTAGACACCGTTCGCCGTCTGCCTCTGAAATAAATTAGAGTTTAATAATTCCGATATTGGCTTTACAGACACTCGCATACATTTCATTTATTGATTGGCTTTTGATAATTCTGAAAATGCCAATAAGATTAAGTGATTCATATTTAACGAATCGGTTAATATGCTTTTAATTCGATCAAAGAACTACTATTGAATATTTTGCTAATGTTGCTGTGTATTTTAACTGAAAATATTGATTTCTTGTTTAATTAAATGCAAAGGTAGGTATTTCCATTCTTCTAAGTAGGTATTTATACATCTGGGCCTTACTTACTATTCAAAATAAGAGTTTAATCCAATGCTAAGTCAGTTTAGGCCATACAAAAAACTGGGTAAGTATCAGCTTAAACACAATTTGTAAATAATAGTTAGTAAGACCAAGGGAGTATATTTCAATGGATTGGGAGACCCGATAAAGAAATTGAAAGAAGAGTTATGGCAGATAATAGAACAAACGGAGCATCTTTACCAGTAATGTCTGATCCAAGCATTTAAAAGGAAGCCAAAATTGTTGTACATAATGTAATTGTAATTATGACAGAAAAAAATGAAGGCATAAGAAGGGAATGCAGGTCAAAGAAAGATATTCTAAGTTAAATGAAAGTGAAACCCTGAGGTGGTTTGGGCATATTGAAAGAATGAACAACTGATCCAAAAAATATTCATGGGTGTGAGAGATGCGAGAGAGAGCTGAGCATGGTCCTTTTGAGTTGGAGAGGTTGTTTTCATTTATTTTTATTTTATTTTTTATATCTTGTATTTGTATGTAACTTCTGCTCAATGTATTATTATTATTATTATTATTATTAATAGTGGGGGCTGCTCCATATAGCGATGGCATGACCATGTGAATGATATTTTGAAAGAAGGAAACAAAATAAGCTTGAACAACCGACGAGCATGTATAAAAGACGATTAAAAGATGTAAAGGAACCCATGCATGTGTGGAAAAATAGAGTCGTATGGCGCTCGATTCCATCTGCTCCGTTAGGGAAATGTTGTATTATTTTGTATGATTCTAACAAAATGTGTTCTTTCTATCGTATATTTGCAAAATACAATTTGTGCCATGGAGGATTAAATAAATATATAATCCACCAAGAGTTTCTAGTAGACGAATTCATCTGTCAAAAAACAGAGAAAATTTTTCCATGATGCGAATCTAGTTCTGCTGGAACATTGGTTAAACCAATCGTTTTAGAATGACAATATTTGTGTGCAAAATTTATCACTGTACATATGCATGTTTATACCATGCTCAAGGTCACTCAGCAATTCTAGACACTTGAGTATATACATCTAGTGTCCATGTGTGTACACGATATTGACAGCTGGGAAACTAGTTAAATAAACCAATGTCGTCTTCGCAACAGTAAACTGCAATGAGACCATATTATTATTACATCATAATTGTATCTTCTTCTTTAGCTAGGACAGTGTCCTGTTTAAGATTACGTGAGGTTAATGTCCAATTATCCATCCAGCTTTTGGCTGGTCTTCCGGGGGGTCTGCTACCAGCAAGATACTCGTCTGCTGCTATCCTCACCACTCGGTCTGAATTCACTCGCCCACATGATCTCACCGAAAGCGCCTTCTTGCTTTTTCCCATCGTACAATATCTTCAATATCACTTATTCTTTTTATTACTCGATCTTGAAGCGTTACTTCAGCGATAGGCCTTAGAGTATTTTTGTTCTGGTGGTGTCAGCTCTCATTTCGATGCCGTATGTCATAATTGGTCTAACGCAGATCTAAAAGATTCTCGTTTTACTCTCCTTCAACGTGTATCCTTTTCTCCATACAGAATTTCTCAAGCATCCAGACATGACAGCGGCCTTGTTTACTTGCTTAATTATTTCATAGACGCAATTACTGCTGAATATACGGACACCCAAGTAATAAGAAAATCGCATCACTTGTTCTATAATTTTATTCTCTATTTCAACTGTGGGACCAAGTCACATTGGAGGAGATCATAACATATTGGAGGAAATAAATAAACGGATTGTGGCAGCCAACAGGTGATACTTTGATCTAAGATCAAAGCCAACTTAGATCCCATCTTCTTTCAAGGAAAACCAAAGTCACTCTCCACAAGACCCTGATAAGATCTGCACTGTTTATGCGTCAGAAATATGGGGTCTAACGAAAACAGAATGAAAAATCCCTAGACCGATTTGAAAAGGGTATCCTGTTACGCATATACATATGGTCCAGTTTATTAAAATGATTTCTGGAGGAGAAGACACAATGCCAATCTCTATCAGCTGTGCGGTGATATAAGCGCAGAACGTGTTGTTAAGATTGCACGACTTCGATAGCTCGGTCAAGTATAGCGAATGGAGACGGGGAGCCGACAAAAAATGACTGTTGATCCAATGGGAAGAAGACGGGTAGGAGACCAAAACTTCGCTGGCTGGATGAAGTCATAGCCGATTGCAGAGTTCTTGGTTTAAAATGGAGGGCTGCCGTTCTTGATAGAAGAGGGTGGCGGCAAATCTTGGAGGCAGCTAAGACCAGTCATGGGTTGAATGGGATCAAGTATATAGTTAATCAAGATGGTATATTATGATACAACAATTTGATGGTATATTACATATGATAGCGTGTGGACGCCATCAACTTTAGTTTCGACATTTATGTCAGTGTCATCATGTATCCCTTGATTGCGGCGAATAGGTACATTCGTCACAACTACATCTTGCTGTCATACAATTTGCACTAGGACGAGGTCAGTAACCTACCATAAGATCGACAACAATACAAATGCAAGAGGTAATTTTCTATGAAAAAACGTTTGAGAAATATCATGGACATTGACCCGGCATGTACTCAGTTAAATACCTCCCAGATTGTATTAATAGACAGGCAGCGCTTGACAGATCATTACCGTGATAACTTCTTCTTCTGGGTCACAATCGTCCTATTAACTCTATCTTCCGCCAGTCTCTTCATCTCTTTGTAACTGCTACAGCGCACGTCACCGATTATCTGGTCTATATAGTTGTTTCTGGAGCGACCTCTACAGTAACCCCCATCAATCATTCCTTCGACGATGGTAAAAAGCAGGCCTGGGTGCCGGATGTTGTGGCTATCCAAGTTGTTCTCTGTTGGGCAATTATTTTCATAATTTGCCTTGTCTCTCCAACCCTACTTAGTACCTCGTCGTTGCTGATGTGTTCTGACCAGTGAACTTTAGTCATGCATCTGTAGCACCACATATCAAACGCAGACAGACGTCCCGTTTTGCGTTGGCTGATGGTTCATGTTTCACAGCCATATAGCAGTGCACTCCAGACAAGAGTCTTGATCAAATTTTTCCTAATTTTGATGGAAATGTTAGGGGATTCAAAAATTGTTGATCTTTTGTTGAAGGCGACTCTTGCTCGGTGGATTCTGCTTTTGATGTCTGCTAACATCTACCGTGATAACATCTACCGTGAAAGTCTTTATTTCGAAATAGCTCAATTTATAATTGTTCTTTATTGTGAAAGTTGATATTGTGGTATACATATTAACAATTTAATTGTGAATTTTAAATATACATGTACATAATATGTAAATAACCGAGCCTTTCCATTTCGCTCTCTTTCCGCGAAAGAAATCCTTTACTGCTTATCCTAATTTAAGTTCAAAGTTAACTATTTCAAAAGCTTTTGATTAATAGCTTCAATATATAGCGATAGGCTACATGTATGTATGCCGACACGGATAAAAGATAAAGAATATTGTATTGGTACTTTGAATAATAAACGTTCGTAACACGATTCAATCAATGCGTTTGTTTATGCAAATCTGGCTTTGGTTTACCAAACACACGAAAACTCAATTAAATGCATACATATGTACAATATATTTTGTTTTCCAACAGTTGCAATTCATTATACTACTACATTTCTATACGTCAATATTGACGCGTGGGATTTTGGTCATTGTATTTCATTTACATATATGGTGGACACAGCTGATCGTGTTCACTTACAATTTTGAATATCTGTTAAGTGTATATTATGACAACAATCGGCGCATGAACCGGCTTGATAGATTGTTTATAAAACATGATTTTTTTATATATATAAATGATAAATAATACGATTTTATTATATAATGACATACGGAATAATATGATCCATAGCAGACACTGTTCGTACGAAAACCTCCATCGAAATAAAGGTACTCAAGGCAAGAAGATGCTGGAACGAACACATATTCCCATTTTTTTTACCAAGTGTGTGTTTGCAAATATCCACGTCAAAGGCAATTGTTACGTGATTCAGGAATTAATAAAATATAGTAGCCAGGGACAATATTCCCCAGATAAGCAGACCAGCGGAATGTCCTCCCAAGGGATGGAAGGATAGCTGGCAATCCACGTCACAAGAAATAATTTGACGAAGGGTTATAACAGGACTATAGAGAGAGAAAGAGAAAAATTATTTAAAATAAACATGCGTATATAGCAAAGTTTTGTTTATTCATTTTTAGGACTCAAGACTCCCATTTACCAGCATGGATTTTTGACGACCATCATCAAAATGTGCAGCAGACCATATTTATCGTTACATAAAATATGATCCAAGTTTTTATGCTGCTGTGGTAATCTTTAATACTTCTTCTTCTTCAGCCAGTTTTCATCCATTCTTGGACATAGGCCCCCCCTTTGATCCTCCACAACTCCCTGTCTTGGGCACACTGCATCCATCTCCCTCCGGCACATTTCTTGATGTCATCAGACCATCTTGCCTGGGGTCTTTAATACATGGGGAGCAAACTTCATGGAACATCTAACAGAACTAACACAAATACTTAGTATTCAACAATAACTACTTAAATAATTCAAATTTAAAAGTATTAACAATATTTGTAACTATGCCGTATTGTGTTTGCGATGCTCTTTGAGTAACACATATAAATATTTGATTTGATTTTGGAACCATGTGATTCATATTAATTACACCAACATAAATATGTAGTTAACTATTCTCTTTCTATGGCTCTAAATTAAAAATCGCATCAGAGATTGGATTTATGACAGGTATTATGGCGGACATTGGGATCTGGTTGATCTGTTTTGTGTGAGCCTATATGTTTGTTGAGGTAATTATTGTGAGTGCAGAAAGTTGAGATTGTGTACATATTTAGTGTGGAACGGGAACAATCACCTGGTTCATAATTGCATATAATTGTCAATAAAAATTGTAAACTGCTAGCCCTAGAACAGGATTTCCTAGTTGGGCAGCAGTAATCTACTTATTGTTGTCATTATAAATATGGCGTGATAAAGGGCAAACAAATAAATCTGTGTGTGGGACGAAGTCTTCCAAAAATCGTTCAGCTCTAAATGTCTCCGGAAATTCCCGAGTGACTCCAAAGCCCTACTACGACCTACCTTTCTTGTTTTAATTTAGTCAAGAAATGGGTTCATATTAATTCTAACCCTTACAGTGTAATTAAAAATGTGGTTCAAATTTGATAACTTTGCTTATTTATAAACATGGATCGAGAGTTGAACCGTGACTCAACTCAAATGTAAAATTGATATACCGGCGATGGAGGTAATTTGACACTGGTTCAACTTGACCTTTCACATTTTTGAAGTAGTTATGATCCGTTTAAATAATATTGAATTATACAAAAATATCATATGTCAAAAAGTGCAAGAGCTGGAATTTCACAGAACTATCATGTGGCATGCACGTGTTCCGTGCCGCGAATACTGTTCTGTGTAGTGGTGCAAAGTACGATATTTTTTTAAGATCCTGTATTTTCAAATCGATTCATGAAATTTATGCGGATCAATTCGCTCTTCGATTCAATATGATTCAAATATGGCTATCCTTATCTATCGTACATAACATGTACGTAGTATGACAGAGAAAACAAAACCGATTCAAAATATGATATGCAAATGTAGGCGTTAAAATGTTTGCATTTTAATGTACTTAATGGTCAATATTGCTTTAATATTTTATGAACCATAATAAATTAGTCGTGAATCGAAGATTGCCATCTCTCTTTTTTTCAAAAGAAGTATGAGATAACAGATCGCCTTCAAAATAGTATATTCAATTATAGACGTTACGTATTTGTTTTTCAAAGTGTGTTGCGGTCAAAATTGCTTAACATATGAACCGCAATGAATTAGAATTTATGAACCATAATGAATTATGTAGTTGTGAATCGAAGATTGCTATCAGTCGGTCTGTGTATCGCATTCTAACTATATACTTTACGTGGATTAGAGCAAGAGAATACATGATCCGGAATCGACGAGTCGGTCTGTGTATCGCATTCTAACGATATATTTTATATGAGATAGAAAGTGTGAGAGTGATGTCTGGTTCATGAGCGGATCGTTGTGGCAACGTGAACCGTGAGTCACCGATTCAATTTAATGATCCGGTTAAATAATACGGATCATTTATTTTTCCCCGTCGCTAGTTCTGTGGTCATGACAACCAACTTAACAAAACTGAATTCGGTGCTGTCATATTAAATAGAGCTCAAAATCGAGTTCTATTTAATATGAAAATACTGAAATGCGGTTCAAATATTTTTATAAATAAGGTTTATGTTGAATGTGGAATAAGACTTTGAGCCGGGTTCAATTGAACCGTGATTAAACGATTGTTCAATGATTTTTTTTATAATAAACACTATTACAGTTCAAGATACAAGATCTTGAAGAGCTTCAGTTCAAAACGCAGTCGGCGCTGAAATCAATGCAAAAGGACACACCTGCGCAAATACAAAATCGAATTCGCTCACAAATATATTATACATTTATTCACCTGGCTCCTTTCGCCATAAACGATATTCAATCGAGTTAATTAGCTTTCCGGAATACTGTCGAGTCGAAATAGAAATGTTATAAGAAAAATAATGGAATTTCCCTCCCGCAGTTTATAACTTCTTTCAATAATAATATGACAAAAACCCTTTCAAAGTCGTGGCAATAACATTCTGTGGAACCGTTCACTACGTACGGCTGTGCCGGCACACAGCTCCGCTCAACCTGGCGGCGCTCCAAAGCAATAATACTGCAACAAAGGGAATGGGAATTCTTTTACAAACTTCTCCGGGCATACATTGCAAAAGTTGTATGTCATTTTGAACGAACTATAAATATAATATTTTTCGAGACATTTTATTATTTTTGTGAAACAGCGCACATTGCTTATTACAAACAAGAATCGATCCATTTCATCTTACTGTTATCTTAAGTAATAACAAAAATAAGAACATATAAAATCTAATTTATGTGCGAGCATGTACCAGTATACCTGACGCAGTGTCACGCTTAAAAAATGTGATTAAAACTATTAAAGTATCAAAAATATTTGAATAATTATTTTTTCAAAATATAATAAAATAATTATGAAAAAATATGATAAACAATATGCACACTTGATGACAAAATATAAAAACGAGTTAAATGTGCATTTCCCATCATCCAAAATTACTAAATTTTCAATATACATTATTTGCTTTCAATTATTACAATATATAAAAATGAGGGTTGTAGCCAATACTGCACTCTTTACAACGTTAATAATCAGTCATATTTAAAACCATTTCTCATAGTCCAAGCGTGCAATAATTGTATATCTATACTTTATTCACACTTGATTGTAATATAATAAAAATGAATGGGTTGTGGCCATCACTTGACCATTTTGCAATGCTTAAACTCAATCAATGCGATGGCAGGACGAGGTGAGAAGGGATGCGGTACAGCTCCTAAGCATTACAAACTGGAGGACGGCAGCTGAGGACAGACGGGGTTGGAGGCAGAAGTTGAAGGAGGCCAAGGCTCGACTTGGGCTGTAGCGCCATCGAAGAAGAAGAAGAAGAAGAAACTCAATCAAATTTCAATCCACTTTTCATAGTCCGATTTTGTAAAAATTTTGTGTGACAATATTATAAAAACGATTGTTTATTCCTTCACTAACTAACATTCTTGGCCAACGGCGGGACATTAAAGCTAATCGTAAATAAAGAAAGACAGAATTTTCAAAAATAATGAAGCAATGGGGAGGAACAACGGGGTTTTCGACGAAATCGCTCAACAACAGATGCAATCTTCATCGATCAATCATGACGTATGCTGTGGAAACGCGAACAGACACTGTACGAACCAAGGGGCTCCTAAAGACAGCGGAAATGAGGGCTCTAAGGTCAATCACTGGAAAAACTCTCCGTGATCGTGTCCGCATTGTCGGAATTAGTAAAATAATTGGAATAAAGGACATCGTTCGGTGGAGTAGATCCATATGAAGACATTGGAGGAACCACGTAGCCAGAATGGACAGTGGCAGACTTGCGTATATAGCAGCAAATTAAAACCCTTCTGGTCGCCATCTACCCAGAAGATAAAGGAAAGTTGGACTACGTCATCTTAGGAGGCATAGTTTTTGAATCACAGACCAATAGGTCTACTTAAAGAAGAAGAATTTTAAAATTGTTCATAGATTTATTTATATATTTTTTTAAATATAAATGTCTTTGTATCCAACAATATCAATACAATACCCCCAGTTGAAATTTGATATCCTTTAAAATCTGATGGGGCTTAAGCGAGAATTAGATTTACAAATTTGCAAAATTTGAAAAGAATCGAATGAGTACTTTAGTCTGTAATTGATAAAGTAGAATAAACACGCTGTACATTGTAGGTACATAGCACATAGTACACAACACACCCGAAGATACATTGTGATGAAACATTCAGAATACAATCTCAGCATGATACTAGTTGATAATCAGCAATAAAAAAATAACCTTAAAAATTATGGTAGTAAGGAAATATAGACAAAAAATTTTTTTTAAACTTTCACAATGTCGCGCAATTTTTAAAATGAAATATGACGCAATAGATTGTAACAAATGAGACGTGAAATAATGATAACGTGAAGTTGACATATGTATATAATGTACCCCAACACGAGAAAGACAGAGATAGAGAGCTTTTCAAATAAATAATAATATGTAGGTAATAATAATGATGGTGTCATGAAATCTGCGTCCTTATAGCGATAATAATGATGTCACAAAATCTGCGCCCTTAATAATAATAATAATAATAGTGTAATATCTTATTTGTCAAATAAACTTCTCTACACTTCAACTTGCATTATTAATCATCAATCATGCCGTTAAGGGTTGAATAAAAGCGAAGGGGGTGGCCCCTGAGTGTGAGACGACAAAACGAAAGCTTTATGTTGAAGTTTAAGATTATGGTGAAATTTTGTTAATCTTAAAATGAATCCTTTTTGTTGATGTTGAAGATTGAGTCGAAATTATGTTATCCTTGTTGGAATATTGTAAAAATAAGAAAATTTTGGCTACAGGATCAAAACTGATACTGAAAAACATGTTTAACAACTTGTATCTTATTTTCTTCGTACATCTGCCTCGTTTAGTTTTGTCCTCTGTATCTTGCAGCAATGTTTCATCCAGTTGGGCCTTTCTCAATTCCTTCTCCAGACCACTCAACCGTGTGAATCTGGGTCGACCTCTACATATCCTGCTTTCCTGTATTCCTAGTGCTGAATGATCTCCATACCTCATCACATGGCCATACCATCTCAATCTTGATTCTGTGATCTTTTTGTCACTGGGGTTATCCCGAAACTGTCTCTGATATACCTGCGGCGATGCTATACACCACAATCAATATACGTCAATGAATACGTCATTTGTCGGATGGTCTCGCATCTCATTCAAACTAACGAAGATGGCCCAAGGACATCAGTTACTGAACCAAATAAACATCGCGGTTTCCCATTCGCATATCAGACAACGAGATGACGACAGTGTTAACTCTTTAGTAATAATCGTAAAATTAATATCAACCCAAACATCGCGAAAATTTGTAAAATTATCAAGTATAATATTGTAACTTATTTAAACCGAAAATATATGTAAATCACGTAAGTTATTTTTTATTATGAAACCCTTCATCACTCAATAACTATTTCTGACTGATTAACTGATTATCAAATTGCAATATCTTATTTAGTGATGTATGTTATTGGGAAGTAATTTGAACACGCACTTAAAATCGCAACCTTCTGATATAATACCCCCTATTCAGTAACTATTGTAACTAAAATAGGAACGTTCTAAAATTGTAGATTTTAGATTTACGGTCTTATTTCAGCGTTATAAAATATCAACTTGGACTAAATGGAATAGTAACGTACCTATATTGGCCGGAACGTTCTTAAAAAGTTACTGAATTAGACGTATTTTGAATAATGATGAGAATTATGAAATTTTCATCATTTTCATAATTATTCAAAATACGTCTAATTCAGGAACTTTTTAAGAACGTTCCGACCAATATAGGTACGTTCCTATTCCATTTAATATAAATTTATATTTTATAACGCTGAAATAAGATCGTAAATCTAAAAACTACAATTTTAGAACGTTCTTATTTTAGTTACAATAGTCACTGAATAGGGGGTAGTATATTCTCAATTAAATAACAACCCCAATAGCATCCATCCCTAAATACCTGTTTCTCACTCTGTTTAGACTCGTCATACCTCCGGACCACCTAAGCATCTTCATCTCGTTGGTGAGGAGTTTTTGTTCGTGTACCTTCGTGACAGTCCAGCATTCAGCGCCATAAATCATTGCCGGTCTTAACAGTCTTGTAGACATTTCCCTTGGTAAACTTTGTACTGGTACACGTTTGTCACATAATACTCCTGTAACTGTTCTGTGGGTAACGTCAGCATCATTATTTTCATCCGCTATGAGCATCGATACAAAATATATGAATAATCTTTTTTTTAACAGATTTTTAATAATCTCAATAGAGACGAAGTTGGAATATTTACTGTAGGAGAACCGGGAAATCAAGGCACCTACAGGGCTTACGACCTGTCATCGGCTGGTTTACGTGATCACTTTATAACGTTCACCAATTATGCCTTTTTAATGTGATCCCTATCAATTCAATTTTGAAAGTTCTATATATTGTAATACTGAAATTCTTTTCGCTTGAAAATAAGGAATTTTTACTACAGCCATCTATGTGTGAAATTATGAACAACATTTTTATTATTTTTATTTATTTTTGTTGTAACGCCATCTATTGAGAGAATTAGTTTTTTGTAAATAATGAGAGCAACAATTCTTATACCTGAGGTGACAATTGTATTTTTCGCATAGAAGTCACCCTTGAATTGCGCCAGACTTATAAGGTCATTTTTGTCTTATTTACCTACTTGTACCAATGTGTAAGTAATCGAATATTTTTATTATTATTGCATATGCGCAAACATTGGATTTTTTTCCCTGTCGGGAGTCAAGATATTTATTAACAGATTTTTAATTTTTGAGATAATTAAAAATCTGTTAAAAATATCTTTGACTCCCGACAGGGAAAAAAATCCAATGTTTGCGCATATGCAATAATAAAAAAAATATTCGATCTGAATAATCTTTAACAACAACTTTAACTACATAATATAGGTAAAAAATAACACAATAAATGCGTTTGAAATAATTTCAAATAAATTTTGAAGTTGAAAGAAATTACTGTTCAGCAATAACTGCAAGGAATAATTTAGGAACAAGGAATATTATCATAGCCAATCGATATCATTCGCAATTAACGGTGTAATTAATGTGTTATACATACATGCTGTTGCACGAGAATTATTATCCTTCGACAAAAAATAAATAAAGGAAAAAACAACATGCTTTTCGATCTTCGTTAAATTTTCTAACGAGATAAAACAGAAATATGCTCATTTTAAAGACACCGCCAACGCTGTTCAATATCATTTATAATTAACTATGAAGTTTGGTGTTTTTTTTATGGAGTTTCACTAAAAATTATCCTCTTGTCAAATTACATACATAGCCACTCAAATATAAGAAGAAGAAAACAAGCTTCATGAAATCCGTTCAATTTAATAACGACATTACCTCTTTGAAAAACCGGAACCAGTAAGAATAATTCAATAAATCAACGCTAAAGTTTTTATGCTTTTATGGAGTTTCACTATGAGTTATCATTTGACCATTAACATGGCTACTTTAATAAAAGAAAAGGACATACTTTAGATATCCGTTCAATTGTATAGGGACATTAAATAGAAAAATGCTCCTTTTAAATACCAGAACCAGTTAGAATAATTTACAATTAACGGTGATATTTAATTGCTTTTATTGGAGTTTCACCGAGAATTATCCATCGACAAATAAAATTAAATTAAAAAAAAACCAACACACTTTTCAGTTCTCCATTTCAATTAGTCATTGCATTTAAAATGGACGAAGATAGAGCTGACTTGGATACCTCGTAGAACAAAGTGAGGTGTGGAGCTATGGCACATGGGGTGGAGGGATGATATCAAACGATATGCTGGAGCGTCCTGGATCCAGACTGTACAGTACAGAGCGACGTAAAGTCAAATGGAGGATGTCTTCATTCTCAAATTTGCTGAATAATCTTTTTATATATAATTCTTCTGTACGTGTGCATGTCACTGAACTCTTCCTAAACGTGTGAACCGATTTTGATGAAATTTTTCGTGTGTGTTTGTGTGAGTCCCTGAATGGTTTAGATTCACAAAATGGAATTTTAAACATTAAATTAATAAAAGGAAAAAAAAAGATTTTTTTTATAACAATAAATTGCAATAGGTGGCGCTAATGTCGAATTGGCAATATTATTTTTTTCCATCTGACAACACTAAGACATCTGTCATTTACGTCGTAGTTTGGATTTTTTGACATTTAAAGTTCTTTTCGATCAGTTTTGGAATTATTCATATTACAATATTATTTGTGCATGTAATTTTAATTTGTGTTCACTGATTCGTTATTATTCATATTTCGATTCGTTCGTTTCCGTGTCCAGACCATATTATATGCTGTATTGCAATTATATACTAAATGACAATCAATCTAACCTCAAAGTGTTTAGCGGTTCATCGAACAAGAAAATGTTTGAAAAGAACGAGAGAGGTTTGCTCAGCGAATAATAACATCCACATGGTTCATATATACGTCACATAATATATTTTTTGTTTCACAAATATTTCGGGCAGAACAACGTCTGTCGGGTCCGCTAGTATGGTATGAAACATAATTTGAGAGATCAATACCGGTCAGTGTCACGAAAATTATATGTTTTTCACTATTTTTCACCAATAACTTTATTTCGACAGCTAAATAAAGAAAAAAAAAATCCGTTAAATTTTTTTGTGAAGAATCTTAGAATAAAAGTAAATTTTTTTAAACGACCATATTATTGTGTCTGATCACCTTTTGCAAAGATGGCGCCATACCCCATAAAGCTACTGAAACTATTCTAGGGGACGGAAATAAAAAAACTTTCTTCACTTTCTTCACACGGACTTTCACGTCAGTTTCACTACCCATCGTATTAGATCTGAAAGATCCTCCTTTCCTTATCCGTGAGATGAAATCACTTCAAATTTAAGAGCGTCCCAAAAACAAAATCATTATATTCAGAATCGATTGGAAATTTATGGTGAAAATATTACTGGTACTACACGTATTTTACCAAAAGACAGTTGTGCGTAGGTGGAATCATTTCCATAAACCAATCTCTTTCAACAAACCAAAACGACATTATCAGCTTTCGTGGCTCAGTTGGTGAGTTATCAGGCTGCTGATCCAAGGGTTCTGGCTCCGATTCTCGATGGAGGCATAGTTTTTAATTGTGTTTTCAGTCTTGATCTGTGAGACAATTAATATCATTATTAGTCTCCAAAATGTGGTACTTGTTATTGGGTGCGTGTTTAATTAATATTTGACATAGTACCTGTTGGTTGCCCCAGAAGTTATATAAAAAACATTGGGTTAGTAATCCAATGGTTGCGAATTCGAATCCTACCACGACCGATTTCGTTCACCTACATAGCACAACCATTTATGCTTAATTTAGGTAATGTGTGAGGATGTATTATGTATTTTTTTACTACAAAGACATATTCATTCATCGTATTTAAATAAATATATATGAATCCTCAATTCAAGGGTATAGAACTATATATCAGCGTGTTTGTAAGTACCGTTTTGTCACCGCGGCCGCAAAGCTGCAATCGCCGTTCTTTATATGCGCACTGGGTACCTATGTACATCTGTTGTCTACACACTGACGCCATTATAGTCTGATCCTTCCTTGTTTACGTTGTGTACTGAATGTTTAAGATGCCTCCGATAATCGTGAGTCCCACCGACTGTGAAGTACGGGCTGTTATAAGATTTCTTAGTGTTAAAGGCCTAAAAGCGATCGATATTCATCGTGAGATCTGTGCAGTTTACGGAGAAAACATTATGAGTGATGGAATGGTAAGAAAGTGGGTGCGAGCATTTAAAGATGGTCGCACAAATGTGCATGAAGAACAACGGAGTGGGCGTCCTTCGGTCGTTAATGACAGTTTGGTGCAGGAAGTGGACAATAATGTGAGAGAAAATACACATCTTTTCGATGGGAGACTCCAGATCATCCTCCGTACAGCCCTGTTCTAGCGCCCAGTGACTACCATCTGTTCCCGCACTTGAAGAAACACCTGGGCGGTCAGCGTCTTTAAGATGATGACGAAGTCAAAACAGTAGACTTCTATGAGGAGGGTCTTCAAAAACTGATACAACGTTATGACAAGTGCCTCAATACTGACGGAAATTATGTAGAAAAGTAGATTAAGGTACAGGCTTTCATCTAAAAATAAAATTATTGAGATATCTTTACGTCTTTTTTGAATTTCAAAACGGTACCTTCTTAAATAACGCGGTGATATATAAACACAGCATGTCCCTGTTATTTGGTTAGGCAAAAACAACCGAGACATTTTGTCTTTGCATAAATTCAAAGTCTTACTCACATTTATTCATATTTGCATACATGCGCGTCTGTCATTTACACTTCTAAAATTTACTATTTTCAAAATATTTAATTTGTTATATTAATGTTTTTGTTATGTAATTAAATCGTAACTTATTGTTTTCACTATCTCAGCACAAGCATTCTATGTTTTTGAATAGTGAAAATTTAAACAGTTCACACTCATTTGATTGAAGTATTTTTTTATATATTTGGCCTGTAGGGATATTATTTTAACCTGTCGCTATATTGAAGCTAGTACTTAATTAAAAGCTCTTTGAAATTTAGTTAAGAAAAGAAGTGTATAATCTCACATAGAGAGAGAAAGAGAGAGAATAGAATGGCTTGATTACATACTTACGTATATGTATATTTACAATTTCACAAAATATGATTAAAAATTGTACAACTTCGAAATGTAAGCTTTAACGGTAGATGTTCGGAACTAGGATGAATTGTCGAGCGCTGCCTGGCCTTAGCTGTAGGGATATTAATTTAGCCTGTCGCTATATTGAAACTAGTAATTAAAAGCTCTTTGAACTTTATTTAAGACAAGCAGTGTAGGATCTCACAGAGAAAGAGAAGGAGAGAGATCAGAAAGGCTTGGTTACTTACATATAGGTATATGTATATCACAAATTATACGTTCACATTAATTCAAGAACAAATAACTATGATTATAATAAAACTACGATAAAATTGAACAACTTCGAAATGTAAGCTTTCACGGTAGATGTTGGTAACTACGATGAAATGTCGAGCGCTGCCAGGCCTTTTATACCCTCAGGAATGTAGTTAAATGAGTACATGCCGATTCAATACCCATGGTGGTTATCGAACGCTCTAGAAAGTTACCTCTTGAAATTGTATTGTTGTCATTAATCTGATACGTAACTAACCACGTCTTAGTGCAAATTTATTTATTTATTTATTTATTTATTTATTAATACAGTAAAAATGCAAGTACAAAAAAGAAAGAAAAGAGACTAAAAAGTCAACAAAACATAATACATAATAAATTCCTCCTCTCTCTTTTTATTCATCATAACCTCACCTAAACGGCTACGCCTGTCTATTCTATTCAGTAAAATACAATAATATACATTATACATATATACATGCATATGTGCACATATACACATACACACATGCACATACATACGCACACATCAAAACAACAACATAATAAACATCAACCACATGATCGACAATAAACAAAAAAAAAACAATAATAACAATATGAGAAAAAAAATTATAATAATACACTTCCATAAAAATGACACGTAAAATCAGTGTATTTAAAATATATTGTTTGACAATAAAATAAAAAACAAAATACAACAGATAGAAAAATAATATATATATACCAATGACACAATATATCATAGACCAATGACACACCCACCAGTGACACATATATATACACACTTATTTACATGTAGGTACGTACACACACGCAGCCATGGATACATACATACACATGTCCACATGTACGCATGTACATGCGAATATGGTCAAGGGAAGAAGGAATAAAAATATTTTCTCTGTTGTTCATGTATTAAATTATGTATGGCCTTTCTGAATAGATATCGATTATCCATACATTTTATATTTTCATTTAAAGTATTGTAAATTTTTGGTGCACGACAATAATATGTACGACGAATGTACCTAATCGCCGCAAATATTTAGAGGCAAAATAACATTCAACATAGTTAAAGCCATAAAGTTCGTCTCACACATTATGAATGGAGTGACGAGACAGGTTGTGAGATATGCCGTGACGGTTTGATTGAATGACCAAATACAACACAGTTCCGTGTCGTGGTGTCGTCTTAAGAGGGATACTGTTCCTAAGATTTTTGTTTGGTGGGCGGTTCTATAAATAAAGGGGGATGTGGCCTATGTCAGCAGTGTGTGAGTGGCGTCCCACATACACTACGTACCTATAAGTGCACGCAATATACAGAAACTGCCAGTGCCGTCCGGTAAAATATTGCTTTTGTAACTACACTGTGGGGGTAGGTACAGCAGGTATTTCAACTGTCGATTTGTCGATGTGTTTGTATAATTGATAAATATGTATAACTACTTGCATGTAACACATGACATCCAACTGTCGATGGCAATAGTATTTATAGTTGAAAAATATGTATAACTAGTTGCATGTAATACATAGATCGAACTGTTGATGGCAATAGTATGTATAATTGAAATATATGTATAACTAGTTGCATGTAACACATGAGATAAAACTGTTGATGCCAATTATACAATATTTTGATATATGTATTTGTATAATCATACATCATCATACTTACCTATTCATTCTGGAGTACCCCAGGGGTCCCATCTGGGACCACTCCTGTTCCTAATATATATAAACGACATGGGAAACTGTGTAAAAACCTCGAACTTATTACTATTTGCAGACGATGCTAAACTATATCGAAAAATCGAGTGTATCACTGATTGTATTGATCTTCAAAACGACATCGACGCACTAAAAGAGTACTGTCAGGTAAATCAACTGTTCCTGAATATCGACAAGTGTAACTTTATAACTTATACCAGAAACAAAAACAGGATAAACTTTGATTATAAATTAAATAGCTCGACTCTAGAACGTAAGTCCGAAATGAGGGACTTGGGAATTATATTAGACGAAAAATTCAATTTCATTAAACACTATGACAATATTACTTCCCGTGCTTACAAGACCCTAGGCTTTATATTTAGAAACACAAAGGATTTCCGGAATCCCAACTCGCTGGTAATACTGTTCAACTCGCTTATCCGAAGTCTTTTGGAATTTGCCTCTGCGGTCTGGAACCCGAGTTATACTGTCCACATTAATGCTATAGAGAGATTACAAAAAAAATGCATAAAACAATACAATTTCAGAAACCGTCGGTATTTCCGGTATTATGATCAAGCACTTACACATTATAAAATAAAATCACTGGAAGACCGAAGGATAGTTATTGATCTGGTCTACTTGTACAAAATTTTAAATAATATAGTCGATAGTAGTGCACTCCTGAGTGCAATCCGTTTCCACTGTCCATCTAGAAGCAACAGAAATAAAACACTATTTTATATCGAGTCCTGTAGAACAAACTATATATTAAACACATTTGTCAATAGAGCGTGTATTAGTTTCAATAATAACTGTATGACCAATACAAAGATAGACCTGTTTTCATCAAACATTGCATCCTATAAAAAAGAACTGTTAAAATCAATAAATGGATATATAGTCTAATTAAGATGCCTATATTCTTGTGAAAATCTAAATATATACTATAGAAAAATTATGGAAAAGTATATATAAAACCTAACAAGTAAAATGTTATGGCACTGAAATAATATATTATAAACAATAAATTCATTGAACTGTAAACATAAGCGAATGAAATCACAATTTGAAATAATCTGCGAGTTAACAAATATTTTTAATAACGTATTTTAAGATATTTATAAAAAAAGATGACAAATGAACAGTACGTAAATGTTTTACCCTAGATAAAAAAATGTACATAAAATATTTGTATGTTATGTACTTTTATTTGTCTCTATTTGTTGCTAAAAATAAGGAAATAGATATCATCTCCATCTCCATTATCACTTGAAATATTCTTTTTTCGTATTTATTGAGAATTTTTACCGAATAAACAATATAAAATGTAACTAATAACTAGGAAATACTGTAATTGGCGATATAAATAAGAAAATTATTTACTGTATACCTATAAATGTTTGTAAACAGCTGTTGTATTTCTTAATAAAACAAAATAAAAAATAAAAAATAATAAATAAATAATTCTTATATTTTTCAATTATACAATTGTATAATTGAAAAATATGGATAACCAGTTGCATGTAACACATGATATCGAACTGTCGATGGCAATAGTACATATGCATAATTAAAAAATATTTATAACCAGTTGCATGTAACACATGATATCGAACTGTCGATGGCAATAGTATGCATAATTGAAAAATGTCAAAAAAATATCTTATAATAAATATTAATTTATGTTTAAGTGTGTATAGTTTGGTACCTATTCTTCAATATTATATATGAAAATATCGATATATCCCCACATAATATTATTTATTTTCCTATTTATTTTAAACATTTTTCACATATTACGTAATAAGTACACAACAGCGAGCCTATTGTCATATGGCAATATCTTCCAACCAACCACATCCATTTTGTGAAGTAAATTGTGACTATGAAACGTACCAATTTATGTGAATAAAATACTTATTTATAATTCAATGTATATTTGTAGAATCATATAAAATAAAAAAAAAACAATAAAAAGACGAAGGGGAGAAAAGAGGATAAGGATATGATAAGGAGATCATCTTCTTGCTGTCTTCCTTAGAATACATAAACATGTAAATAAAATAAAATTGAGGTCACCCTTTTCAACGTTAACTTCACATATTAAACTTTTAATAATTTTTTCACTTTCATGGTTTATTTTAATTTAATTGACAGTAAAATCTTTTATAAAAATGTACATTATTTATGACTAGTTTTTTAAACCCAGCGTTTTAAAATTTAAATAATTTTTTCATCGAGATCTACAATTATAACAAAGTATAAACAAAGGTAAATATTTTTATAACTTGATTTATCTGCGTTTTCTGTGGTTATTTTTGGTTTTCGTCTATGGTTGAGTCGTGTAAATAGTCGTAGCCTAGTCTTTAATTTACTAGCATTTTTCATAACACATCCAGATTTATACATTTTTAAATTTACATAAATAACATCTTTTAAAGCATCTTCAAAAATATCCAATTTTATTAGTAAGTAAATAAAGCATTTTAAAAAATAAGTTAGAATCGCGAAGACGAGAAATAACATTACCTGGGTTTTGACACTGATGATGTAGATACATAATTTTGTTCGTCAACAATATTATTTAATCGAATATTTTTATTATTGCATATGCGCAAACATTGGATTTTTTCCCTGTCGGGAGTCAAAGATATTTTTTAACAGATTTTTAATTATCTCAATAGAGACGAAGTTGGAATATTTATTGTAGGAGAACCGGGAAATCAAGGCACCTACAGGGCTTACGACCTGTCATCGGCTGGTTTCACGTAAACCAGCCGATCACGTAAGTGATCACGTAAACCAGCCGATGACAGGTCGTAAGCCCTGTAGGTGCCTTGATTTCCCGGTTCTCCTACAATAAATATTCCAACTTCGTCTCTATTGAGATAATTAAAAATCTGTTAAAAAATATTATTTAACCAAAAATACGTTATTAAATATGAAAATCTATAATTTTCTTGACTTGATCGAACAAAGGAAGTTTTCCTAACACATCCTCATTCATCATATACAGATTTTTTGTAATCCTTCGATCCTACATATTCACCGTGTATGACCATACTTACCTTAGTTAATTATTTAATACGTTAATCAATACTCACAAAATCCTTTTGCGGGATGTCCTTGTCATACAATTCTTCTTCTTGCGAGAAATTTTTCCCAAGTATTTTATTTGTCTTCCCATTTTTTATCTAAAACATAGAATGAAATAGGTTTATTTATTACTTCTCGGGCAAATAACATAATATAGGTTCTATGTCAAATATTATTTTAACACACAACCAATAAAAAGTTGTCATATTTTAAAGACTTACGGCATTAATCGTCTCCTATAGATCCAGCCTGAAAATACAATGAAATACCGTGTCTTCATAATTAAAAACAAATGTGTGATATAATTTGAAGGCACATAACATTTGTTGCCATCGACAGTTGTGTGTCATGTGTTAGATGCAACTAGTTATAAATATTTTTCAATTATACATACTATCGCCATCGACAATTGGATCTCATGTGCTACATGCAACTAGATATACATATTTTTCAATTATACATTTTATTGCCATTGAAATTTGGATCTCATGTGTTACATGCAACTAGTTATACCTATATATTTTTCAATTATATATACTATTGCCATCGACAGTTCGATATCATGTGTTACATGCAACTAGTTTCACATATTTTTCAATGAAACATACTATTTATTTTATTTATTTATTTATTTATCACACCATATTTATAATGATAACAATACATAAGTAGATTAATGGTGCCCAACTAGGAAATCCTGTTCTAGGGCTAGCAGTTAACAATTTATATTGACAATTATATGCAATTATGAACCAGGTGATTTTTCCCGTTCCACGCTTAATATGTATACAATCTCAACTTTCTGCAATCACAATCATTATCACAACAAACATATAGGCTCACACAAAACAGATCAACCAGATCCTAATGTCCGCCATAATACCTGTCATAAATCCAATCTCTGACTTTTGCCATCGACAGTTGGATGTCATGTGTTACATGCAACTAGTTTGACATATTGTTCAATGATACATACAATTGCCATCGACAGTTGGATATCATGTGTTGCATGCAACTAGTTATACATATTTTTCAATGATACATACTATTGCCATCGATAGTTGGATATCATGTGTTACATGGAACTCATTTTACATATTTTTCAATGATACATACTATTGACATCGACAATTGGATATCATGTGTTACATGGAACAAGTTTAACATATTTTTCAATTACATATACTATTACCATCAACAGTTGGATATCATGTGTTACATGCAACTAGTTTTACATATTATTCAATGATACATACAATTGCCATCGACAGTTGGATATCATGTGCTTCATGCAACAAGTTTTATATATTTTTCAATTACACATACTATAGCCATCGACAGTTGGATATCATGTGTTACATGGAACTAATTTTACATATTTTTCAATGATACATACTTTTGCCATCTACAGTTGGATATCATGTGTTACATGCAACTAGTTTTACATAATTTTCAATTACATATACTATTACCATCAACAGTTGGATCTCATGTGTTACATGGAACTACTTTTACATATTTTTCAATGATATATACTATTGCCATCGACAGTAGGATATCATGTGTTACATGGAACTAATTTTAGATATTTTTCAATGATACATACTATTGCCATCTACAGTTGGATATCATGTGTTACATGCAACTAGTTTTACATATTTTTCAATTACATATACTATTACCATCAACAGTTGGATATCATGTGTTACATGCAACTAATTTCACATATTTTCAATGATTCATACTATTGCCATCGACAGTTGGATATCATGTGTTACATGCAACTAGTTTTATATATTTTTCAAATACACATACTATAGCCATCGGCAGTCAGATATCATGTGTTACATGCAACTAGTTTTACATATTTTTCTATTATACACACTATTGCCATAGACGATTGGATCTCATGTGTCACATGCAACTAGTTATACTTTTTAATTCGTTTTTGTTTTTTTTTACATAATACATCTGTATAAAAATGTGATTATACTGAAACAAATAAATATATAAAAAATAAAATTCAACATTAAAATGATATGACTTAGGTATTGTATAGTCTGGCGGCGGTACGCCTCTGGATCTAATAATATTAAAACTTACATATTTTTTGTCCTTACGCTTGTAGTAGTATTAGTAGTTGTTAGGTATAACTCGATAAAATAAATAAATATGGGAGCGCAACTTTCGACACAGATTACACGTCCGAACTGGCCAACTCTCAGGGCGGGTCTGAATTACAAACGAGCGAATACAGAAAGTATTCCTTGTGACGACCGCTAGAATAAGTGTCATATTTGCATGACCGTCATACGGGACTTTTATTTTCTAGTCAGCGCAATTTCCAAAATAAATGTTTTTTGAAAATATTGACTGAACATGAAGCATTCATGCAACGCCAGATCGTATTTTTCTTGATATTTTTGTGTTCTTTAATTTAAAAAAAAATATATTGCTCTAAGCCTTATAGTTTATTAGAAATATAAGATAAATGTCATAAATCGGGGTATGCTAATTATTTTTTAGAGCAATAAATACGGATCATAACTAATGGAAACATCGTATTTTTCTTAATGAGTATCCAAACTATCTTATTTATTTTTTTCAAAATGATTCGATTAGTAGTATTGATGGAATATCAAATTGAAAATAGGTAAGCTGGCGACAGTCGTCGTCTTAAAGGGGACTCTTGACGCCGCTTACGAAACTAATTCACTATTAAGCCTCGTCTCGCTCTGGTCCTGAGGCGGCGCGGCGCTAACAATGGGCACGGAGTAGAAAAATTTATTTCATTGTTTTTCATCGGAAGCAACGAGAAAAGTTTTCCACTTTAAATAAATAACACCGACACCCACCCCCCCCACATTCCTCATCTCGATCCCATTTCTACAAATTCACCTTGAGACTATATTTTATTTTTACACGTTGTTTCTCTCTCTCCTTTTTATTTTTGCAAAAAACAATATTATTTTGCTTACTTTTTTTTTAAATTTATTATGTAAGAAGGTTATGTTTTGTAGAAATTAAAGAAATTAAAAAAAAGGGTGGGTTCTGGCCAACGCATATATATTCGATATTGTTTTTTTTTTTAAAAAAATAAACAAATATTCGAATATATTTTTTAATTGCATATACGCAATAGAGACAAAGTTGGGATATTATAGAAGAAACAGGATCGGCTGGAATTAGCCGATGACAGGTCGTAAGCCCTGTAGGTGCCTGAGTTCCTGGTTCTTCTATAATATCCCAATTTTGTCTCGATTTAGATGTTATAGGCCCGGTACTACAGTCGGCCCTCGACTCATTGAGTTTGTTAAACTCAAGATTAATGTTAAGGGGAGATTGAATCAATTTTCGTATTACAGTGCAATATGACATGTCAGTTACTAAATCTTCAATGATAGACATATTTTACTTTTTCTGTGGTTATTATCTGTCAAATTTTAAATAACCTCAAATAATACGAACTACAAAACGGGACGCTACGACTTGAAATACTAATATCGTTAATGTTAGGAAAATAACTTTGTGGCGACATTATAAATTATTTATAATATAAACTTAACGTAGTTTACACCACTTAACTATGAGTACTAACTTCTACCGGTTTCAAAAACTTTAAATGTTTTCTTCTTCAGGAAGACTTACGTACTAAAAATTAAAAATAAAACATAGACTGTTGTTAGGTTGTGGGAGGAGTCAATTTTAGAAAGTAGTGGGGCGGAACAGTAAACATAAGTGACACTGGGTGGTTCAAATTTTTTATTTTTTTTTTGTTAGTTATAAAAATATTTTATATTTTATTAATTAATCGGAAATGTATTTAGAATCGGGTTGTTTGGGAAGTTTAATTGGTTATTTATTATACTTTGTTTATTATTTACACTTTTTCTTATTTCTAAAATTTCTAAATCTGCTTAAAAAAAATTAACAGATTTAGAAATTTTGGAAATAAGAAAAAGTGTAAATAATAAACAAAGTATAATAAATAACCAATTAAACTTCCCAAACAACCCGATTCTAAATACATTTCCGATTAATTAATAAAATATAAAATATTTTTATAACTAACAAAAAAAAATAAAAAATTTGAACCACCCAGTGTCACTTATGTTTACTGTTCCGCCCCACTACTTTCTAAAATTGACTCCTCCCACAACCTAACAACAGTCTATGTTTTATTTTTAATTTTTAGTACGTAAGTCTTCCTGAAGAAGAAAACATTTAAAGTTTTTGAAACCGATAGAAGTTAGTACTCATAGTTAAGTGGTGTAAACTACGTTAAGTTTATATTATAAATGAAATACTAATGTTTTATTATCCAACATGGTAAATTAATTTTTTTCACCAAAATAATACTTTTAAATGCCCATGTTCGTTTCAATGTGGCTGTCAGTTTGTTTTGTTGTGTGGCGCCACCGTCGATACAACTAACGCATCTAGTGATAAAACACTGAAACTACACGCGTTGTCTAGCAACGAGTCGAGAAATGACAGTTTATTTACTATTGATTCTCGGGCAACTAACAGGTACTATGTCAAATATTTATTTAACACGCACCCAATAACAAGTTGCCACATTCTGGAGACTTACGATATTAATCGTCTCACAGATCCAGACTAAAAACACAATTAAAAACTGTATCTCCACCGGGAATCGAACCCGGGACCCTTGGATCAGCAGTCAGATACCCAACCAACTGAGCCACGAAGGCCGTTAAGTACTTAATCCGCCAGAAACGTTGAGTTAAACATTTGTCGTTTAGTGACGTATTTGAGGGAAGATTAGGCCTAAACGGACTCAGTAATATGCTATATTTTTGTTAAACTTGAGATTAGCTCTTAAACAGAGACTGTAATACCGGCCCTAAGTATTTGTATGTAAGCTTCTTTTCGTCTCAATAAATGTTTATTTATTTAAAAAAGAAGGTACTGTGAAATATAAATGAAGTAAACGAATGAATATTTAAATATTACATTGAAAGGACAGTAAATAAGAATATGATAAAATAAATGATTCTTAGCTTTCATTTTGAAATTGTCTTTCCCCTTTATTTGAAAACGAATCGATCGCTGCGCTGATCAGAAAGAACGTTTGAATTCCAAGAGTGCCCCATTTGAGGCTATAGGTCATTTCGATCAGGATTCATCTGACGGAGGCACGCAGAGGAGGAGAGGGTGGAGATATCCTGATACGTCACGAACTGAGAGCAGGATACCCAAATCCCATCAAATAACGACGGAGTCTACTTAAACATTCACACCTCGTCCTAACATTTGCATATATTTGCATCGAATTCGACACCGTGCGAATCTAGAGGTTCAATAGATGGATAAATTCATTAAGGGAGTTTTTTGGTTGTAACAAAAACTTTCATTGTCGGTAGCAGGTAGTGTTCTCGACTGTTTGCCATCGATTTTCTTCTTCTTCTTTAGAAGATCCGGAGTTCGTTCGTTTCACAGATTATAGTTATTAAAATAATGTACATTTATAAAATCAAACATGACTTACTTAAACACAACACACTCCTGGAAACTGTTAGTGACATACATAACTACGACACTAGAAAAAGAAACATTAGCAATAGAACAGACAGACTAAACAAAGGACTATTATCCACCAGCATTGATTTGTACAATCAGCTACCAGATGACATTAAGCACTGCCAAAAACTCCATTTTTTTTTTCAAAAAAAAGTTAAAACAACACATACTGCATGATAGTGCTTTCAAATAGCTTTCCTGTAGGTACACCGGGCTAACTGTTTTGGGCTCCACTATGGTTGAATTTTCAATTTTTTTTTGTAAATTTCATTGTAATGTTATTGTTCACCACATTGTATAATATGTATTTATCTAACAAAATGTCAATATAAACCAAAATGTATGTCAACACTCATACCAGCAAACGCTGTCTGTGTTGAATTTTTAAATAAATAAATAAATAAATAAATAAATTTCATACAACATAAATAATGACAGCTCCTGATACGTAACTTTTACTTTACATTCTGTGATACGTAAAGATTAGCGGAACTTATCGCAAAATATTACACGTGTTTGGGAATAAAGCCCAAATAAGGAAAAAAATCTATAAAAATATTCAAAGAAATGTTCTCATTTATAACAAAGATATTCAGATTTTATAAAATACAAAAAAAAAAATATAGGTATCTTATGTAACTCTACACTATAACTTCAGACTTAATTTTAGACGCACCCAATAACAAGTTGCCACATTCTGGAGACTTACGATATTGATCGTCTCACAGATCCAGACTAAAAACACAATTAAGAACTGTGTCTCCACCGGGAATCGAACCAGGGAACCTTGGATCAGCAGTCAGATTCCCAACCAACTGAGCCACGAAGGCCAACAATATATTGCACACTGGCGGGATTATTGCTATTAGGCGATTTCTTCCAACCAACCAGATATGAAAAAATCATTTTTTTAACCAAGTATGAAACAATTGTGAATGTTACATCAACAAAAGAATAAAAGAAAAAAAAACAAAGAAACTATATATTACACTTAGATAACAATTAAAACAAACAAAAAGAGAAAATACTTCTTTTTCTTCTTCGTTTAGTAGACCTACTTGGTCTGTTATTCAGAAATTATGCCTCCTGGGATAACGAAGTCCAGCTATCCTTCCATCTCTTGGGTGGTCTACCGGGTTTCATTCGCCGCTATATAATCGGGAATCGAACCCGGGAACCTTGGATCAGCAGTCAGATTCCCAACCAACTGAGCCACGAAGACCGACAATGGTATGTATGTATTTACAAATTGACGTGTAATTCTTTTCTTTTTTTATCTTTTGTTTGTTCTTTATGCTTATTTTTCTCTCTGATGTTCTTTTTTATTCGTATGTATACCATTACACACCCCTGCTCACGAATTGAAATAAAATCTTATTATTATTATTATTAAATAAAATAAAAGGAATTTTTAAACTACCCTACATCGAATCTAACCTAACTAGTTGCATGTAACACATGAGATCCAACTGTCGATGGCGATAGTATGCATAATCAAATAATACGTACCAAACTATAAACAACACAAATTAATAAATATTTGAAGATATTTTATTTTCTATATAAAACATGAAGGTATGTTTGTCAGGATAGGATAGTATAGAGGTCAGTCTGTTTTTCCTACACAGAATATGAAAACAGTATGATGGTATGTATGTATGTTTGGAGATTTAAGTATCAAACTATTAAGTCTTCTTACATATTGTGTATAGGCGACTACCATACAAATTGTATGAAGTGATGTCGTCACTAAATTCAATTTTTAAAAAATTGTTAAAAAAAATTTGAGATATGCTAATATAATGTTTAAATTTTTTTATATAAAAATAAATTATCTAGTTGGGGTGTTTCGGCTTTTTTCGAAATTTTTAAAAAAATGGAAATATAGGCAGTTAAACTCATAAATTTATCATAAAAAAAATATTTTTCTTAATAAAAAATGTTTGAGAAACCCTGGAAATTTTAAAAAAAAACTTATTTGAGATTGTGTATTTGTCTATCTTTATACCAATTTTCAGCGTTCTAGCTTTTATGGTTTCTGAGATAAATGGAAAAATAAACTAAAATTTCAAAAGTCGGTAACCCCTGACTGAAACAAAAATTTACAATTCTGAGTATAAAAGTTTAGTAGGACTATAACTTTTTATATATACTGAAAAATTGGGCTCTGTAAATTGAGCGGATCAAAAGTTATAAGGGGACACACACACACACCCACACACACACACACACACACACCCACACACACACACACACACACAAAACTCACATAAAATGTTCTACTCCGAATTCTGAGCAAATCCATGTATGGGAACATATATGCTGCGAGGCCTCTAGTTGGTGTTATTAGCATGTAAAAAGTCCACTACACCATACAAAATTTTCCTTCGTACACGCATCTTGGCTTAATAATGTCGATTCATTAAGAGAATTGAATTCTCATGAACGAATCGACAGTCAACAAATAAATCTAATTAGCTACAAAAAAAATCGTCCTCAAGTTCCGTGTTGCGAAAAAAATGTTCATCCCGCATTTGTCACACATCGTATCTGTCCCCTACATACTTGGAATATAAGAAATTCCAATATTTACAGGAGGGCGGTAGAAAAAGACAAATCTGAAAAAATCTACAGTATAATATGTAATGTTTGTGACCAGTGTGTTTACTCACTTCCAACGTTTATACATACATGTAACATAATATCATATCTGCCTTGCTGCCGATTTTGTTATTTTACGCTAACGAAAAACAAAGAATTCCTATCACGGTGTGTTTACAGCGAGACCGGAGAAAATTTCAGGAGTCATAATCCGGAAAAAAAACAACGTCTGCAAATACGGAGAGTCTCGAAATGTTCGGAATGTGAACCTAAAGTATCAATCGTATTCATGAAATAAATAATGTTGATGCATACATAAAAAGTGATAATGCATTTATTAATAATGTTGATTCATTCTCAAATAGTTTCAATTCGAACAAATGACGCCCACTTAATCAGTGTTGATGCATATACGAATGTATGGAGTATCGATGCATACACAATATTTCGCATGGAGTATCGATGCATAAACAATATTTTCATTTTCGCAGTTCAGGGGTGACATCTGTGCGAGACACCGTGACATTACTTATAAGTACCTACTGATGCTTTCTGTGATATATCTTCGTGTCGACGGAGATTCCCGAATGCGGTGTCGGATGCACTCGTATAACACAATCGTATATCGAATGAGCGGAGGGGCATTCTTTTGCCTAGGCCAGGGGTCGGCAAAGTGCGGCTCCAGAGCCGCATGCGGCTCTTTGGCTCCTTGAGTGCGGCTCTGGCACAAATATCCACGGACACGAACACGAGTTTCAGGAGTTTAAAAACAGTAGCATTTGTCAAAAATCCTCTTAATGCTACGATAACTGAGTTGAAATTTTCTCCTTTTGGCATTGACATTGGTAACTTTGAAATAAATTACAGGATTTAAAAAAACAAGGAAAAATGGAGCTCTAAATTTCAACGTGTTTGTATTGATTTGGAAATATTGCAGAAGAACAAATGTGATCTTAGTTCACAACACAAGTGGTCTGCTTTGAAAGACCTGGAGAAGGAAGACATGATCATTTTCAACGTCTGGAATAGTATTCCTGACTCTTACGATCAGCTGAAAAAACTTGGGTTTGCTGTTCTTTCCCTTTTTGGTTCTACATATTCATGCGGACAATCTTTTTCAAGCATGAACTTTATCAAGAGTAAACTGAGGAGTCGTCTTATAGGTGAGAACCTGGAATAATGCCTAAAATTAAAAACAACAACATACAAACCTGACTTACTGAAATTTTCCAAGGAGATGCAAGGACTTTGTTCGCATTAAGTGTTTGTCATTCATTGTCATGATTTAAATTTATGGATACTTTTCTTTCATATTATTGCTTAATAACGAATAAATATTTATTAAGCGTGAAATCAAGTTTTATTCAGTGTACCCGTAATTTAATAAAGGTCCAAAATACTAATAAAGGTTTACTAAATTAAAAAAACAGATTTGGCTCTCAGAATTTTTTTTAATCGTTGTAATGTACATATTTGGCTCTTTGGCCAATAAGTTTGCCGACCACTGGCCTAGGCCGATAGAGTAAACACCTTACATCGTGTAATTATTGGTTGTGTTAATATTGCTTGCATATTTCGAGTAATGAATTAATTTATAGGTATATTGTATGTGTAATAAAGTCAACTTGAATAATATTCTGGAATTATCAATCACATACTTAATAAATGGCGACGAGGATGTGATATATCTTCGTGTCGACGGAGATTCCTATAGAGTAAACACCGTACATCGTGTAATTATTGTTTGTGTTAATATTGCTTGCATATTTCGAGTAATGAATTAATTTATAGGTATATTGTATGTGTAATAAAGTCAACTTGAATAGTATTCTGGAATTATCAATCACATACTTAATAAATGGCGACGAGGATGTGATATATCTTCGTGTCGACGGAGATTCCTATAGAGTAAACACCGTACATCGTGTAATTATTGTTTGTGTTAATATTGCTTGCATATTTCGAGTAATGAATTAATTTATAGGTATACTAGTGAACACCCGGCAAACTTCGTATTGCCTGTATAATTAAAAATTGTCCTCCATAACCACCCGTCGCTTCAGACTCTTCAATACCTCCCATCCCTTCAGTACCTTCCGTCCCTTCAGTACCTTCCATCCCTTCAGTACCTTCCGTCCCTTCAGTACCTCCCGTCCCTTCAGTACCTCCCGTCCCTTCAGTACCTCCCGTCCCTTCAGTACCTCCCGTCCCTTCAGTACCTCCCGTCCCTTCGGTTACTCCCGTCCCTTCGGTTACTCCCGTCCCTTCGGTTACTCCCGTCCCTTCGGTTACTCCCGTCCCTTCGGTTACTCCCGTCCCTTCGGTTACTCCCGTCCCTTCGGTTACTCCCGTCCCTTCGGATGCTCCGAGGCCCTTCCGTCCCTTCAGGCCCGTCCGTCCCTTCAGGCCCTTCCGTCCCTTCAGGCCCTTCCGTCCCTTCAGGCACTTTCGTCCCTTCAGGCCTCTCCGTCCTTTCAGGCCCTTCAGGACCTCCCGTCTTTTCAGGCCCTTCCGTCCCCTCAGGCCCTTACGTCCCTTCAGGCCCTTCCGTCCCTTCAGGCCCTTCCGTCCCTTCAGGCCCTTCCATCCCTTCAGGCCCTTCCGTCCCTTCAGGCCCTTCCGTCCCTTCAGGCCCTTCCGTCCCTTCAGGCCCTTCCGTCCCTTCAGGCCCTTCCGTCCCTTCAGGCCCTTCCGTCCCTTCAGGCCCTTCCGTCCCTTCAGGCCCTTCCGTCCCTTCAGGCCCTTCCGTCCCTTCAGGCCCTTCCGTCCCTTCAGGCCCTTCCGTCCCTTCAGGCCCTTCCGTCCCTTCAGGCCCTTCCGTCCCTTCAGGCCCTTCCGTCCCTTCAGGCCCTTCCGTCCCTTCAGGCCCTTCCGTCCCTTCAGGCCCTTCCGTCCCTTCAGGCCCTTCCGTCCCTTCAGGCCCTTCCGTCCCTTCAGGCCCTTCCGTCCCTTCAGGCCCTTCCGTCCCTTCAGGCCCTTCCGTCCCTTCAGGCCCTTCCGTCCCTTCAGGCCCTTCCGTCCCTTCAGGCCCTTCCGTCCCTTCAGGCCCTTCCGTCCCTTCAGGCCCTTCCGTCCCTTCAGGCCCTTCCGTCCCTTCGGGCCCTTCCGTCCCTTCGGGCCCTTCCGTCCCTTCAGGCCTTTCCGTCCCTTCAGGCCCTTCCGCCCCTTCAGGCCCTTCCGCCCCTTCCGTCCCTTCAGGCCCTTCCGTCCCTTCAGGCCCTTCCGTCCCTTCAGGCCCTTTCGTCTCTTAAAGCCCTTCCGTCCCTTCAGGCCCTTCCGTTCCTTCAGGCCCTCCCGTCTTTTCAGGCCCTTCAGTACGTCCCATCCCTTCAATACCTTCCGTCCCTTCAGTAGGTTAAGAAAAGTTTAATTCCCGAAACAATCCTGGGATAATTGGACCTTCTTTATCCAGGATTTTCCAACTTCATAGGTAAAATGACCAAATACACGATAAAAAAGAAGAAGTAAAAAAATGTTTATGTCCAGAAACTGTCCTGGAAGACCTGCGATGTGATGAAAGTACAGTTGGACCTTCTTTTTCCAGGATTCTTCAACATCATAGGTAAAATGACTAAAAACACATTAAAGAAGAAGAAGAAAAAAGTGTGAATCCAGAAACCGTCCTGGAAGACCTGCGAAGAGATAGAAGGACAGTGTTGGACCTTATTCTCCTAGGATACTCCACCTTCATAGGCAAATACACGATGAAGAAGAAGAAAAAAGTTAAAATCGAGAAACTGTCCTGGAAGACCTGCAAAGAGATGGAAGGACAGTTAAAGCTTCTTCTCCCAGAGTATTAGGTCATTTTATCTTCATAGGTAAAATGACCTAATACCCGATGAAGAAGAAAAGTTTTTCAATCCAGAAACCATCCCGGTCATACGCTCAACAATTCACCAAAGTTTAATTGCAATCGGATGAACGGTTCCCAGGATAGTCCACCTTCATCGGTAAAATGACCTAATACCCGATGAAGAAGAAGAAGAAGATTTTTTTTTAATCCAGAAACTATCCCAGTCTTACACTCGACAATTCATCAATGTTTCATTGCAATCGGATGAACGGTTCTCAGGATAGTCCACCTTCATAGGTAAAAAGACCTGATTCCCGATGAAGAAGAAGAAGAAGAAAATATTTTAAATTCAGAAATTATCCCGGGCATACGTTCGACAATTCACCAAAGTTTAATTGCAATCGGATGAACGGTTCCCAGGATAGTCCACCTTCATAGGTAAAATGACCTAAAACTCGATGAAGAAGAAGAAGAAGTTAAAATTTTTTGATCCAGAAACCATCCCTGGTATACTCTCGACAGTTCACCAAAGTTTCATCGCAATCGGATGAGCGGTTTAGGAGTGCATTCAACACATACATAGATACATAGATACATACAAACATTCAAATTTATAATATAGATTGTATGTGTAATAAAGTCAACTTGAATAGTATTCTGGAATTATCAATCACATACTTAATAAATGGCGACGAGGATGTGATATATCTTCGTGTCGACGGAGATTCCTATAGAGTAAACACCGTACATCGTGTAATTATTGTTTGTGTTAATATTGCTTGCATATTTCGAGTAATGAATTAATTTATAGGTATATTGTATGTGTAATAAAGTCAACTTGAATAGTATTCTGGAATTATCAATCACATACTTAATAAATGGCGACGAGGATGTGATATATCTTCGTGTCGACGGAGATTCCTATAGAGTAAACACCGTACATCGTGTAATTATTGTTTGTGTTAATATTGCTTGCATATTTCGAGTGATGAATTAATTTATAGGTATATTGTATGTGTAATAAAGTCAACTTGAATAGTATTCTGGAATTATCAATCACATACTTAATAAATGGCGACGAGGATGTGATATATTTTCGTGTCGACGGAGATTCCTATAGAGTAAACACCGTACATCGTGTAATTATTGTTTGTGTTAATATTGCTTGCATATTTCGAGTAATGAATTAATTTATAGGTATATTGTATGTGTAATAAAGTCAACTTGAATAATATTCTGGAATTATCAATCACATACTTAATAAATGGCGACGAGGATGCGATATATCTTCGTGTCGACGGAGATTCCTATAGAGTAAACACCGTACATCGTGTAATTATTGTTTGTGTTAATATTGCTTGCATATTTCGAGTAATGAATTAATTTATAGGTATATTGTATGTGTAATAAAGTCAACTTGAATAATATTCTGGAATTATCAATCACATACTTAATAAATGGCGACGAGGATGTGATATATCTTCGTGTCGACGGAGATTCCTATAGAGTAAACACCGTACATCATGTAATTATTGTTTGTGTTATAATATTTGCGTGCTGATATTTTGAGAACTATTTATTTTGTATTAAGTATATTTATAAATTATATTATTGTATGTGTAATATCATTTTATTTCATTTCCGTGTCCAGACCCTATATGCGCCAATATTTTGCGGCCGTCACAGCCTTGTCGTTTGCAGCCAGGAGGTCCGCCTCATTGCAAGGCTCCCCCATGAGTGGGCACATCACCAGGTGCGCCGCGTTTTGCTCTTCTCCACATTCGCACGTCACATCCTGCTCATCATCCAGCAGTTCCCATCTCTGCATGTTGACCCTACATCTACTCACACCCGTTCTGAGTCTGTTCAGGGCTTTCCATGTCCCGTATGGGAGTTGGTGTCCGGTTGGGAGGGTCTCGCTTGGTTTTAACCATTCGTTCTCCCCAACCTGTTCCCGCCACAGCTCGATTCTTCTTTCATGCGGGGTGGTGTGCAATTCATTTGTTTTTGATAAGAAACTGCGTCGTGATCTGAGCCTCGATATTGGGGGGTCGTGCCCATACAGGGGATGTCTGGGATCGCTTTTTTGTTTTCGCCTCTCTTCCTCGGCTGCGAAAGTTCTTCGTGTATTTGGTGGTGCAATTCCAGCCAAGAGATGGACGTTTTCCAGGGGAGTAGGTCTAAGACATCCTGTGATTAGGCGCCCAGTCTCGTTAAGGGCCACATCAACGTTTTTGGAATGTGAGGATCGACACCACACTGGCGCTGCATATTCTGCGGCAGAATAAGCTGGGTTGGGCTCCCCAGCTAGTTCCAGTGAGCTTTCGCAGGATGTTGTTCCTCGTGCACACCTTGCTTTTAGTGCTTTGGCAGTGTTCCTTAAAAGTTAGGGTTCTGTAAAGTACTATTCCCAAGTATTTTGGGTTCTGGCAGTGTTCCAGCTTTTTACCTTCCCATACAATTTTCAGTTTTCTGTGCACTTCTCTACTCTTCAGATGGAATGCGCATATCTGTGTTTTGCTCGGGTTTGGTTTCAAATGGTTATTATTGTAGTACTGTGATAGTTCCTGCAGCGCAGTTGTGAGCTTTTCCTCGATCTCTTCGAATTTGTCTCCCTGCACGGCTATCGCGGTATCGCCAGCGTAGATAAAATGATTGGCATCCGCATTCACCGGTTGATCTTTTGTGTAGATGTTGTATAATGTTGGGGCTAATACGCTTCCTTGAGGTAACCCATTCCTTTGTTTTCTCCATCTACTGTTCCTTCCATGCAGAGTGACGAAATAGCGCCTATTCTGCAATAGCGTGCATATAAAAGAAGTAAGTTTGAAATCTTTGGTAATGTCTTGAATATTCCTCATCAGCATTCGATGGTTCACCGTGTCGTATGCCGCAGTGAGATCGACGAAAGCGACTCCAGTGATTTTTTTATTTTCAAAACCATTCTCGATGTGCTGTGTGAGGTTCAAGACTTGTCCGCAGCAAGATTTCCCTGGTCTAAAACCTGCCTGCTGAGGTATGATATTATCATCTACATGTCTGGATATTCGATTGAGGATCATTCTCTCCATAATTTTATAGGTATGGCAGAGTAGCGATACTGGGCGAAAATTCTTTGGGTCATTAGGATCCTTTCCCGGTTTTAGTAAGGCAACTAGTTTTGTCTTTCTCCATATTTTTGGGATCTTATTATGTGTCGCGCAGTCAATAAATTATGATATTCACGAAGCTAGGTTCCTGATTGTCTTATTTTCAATATCACCTTGAACATTTAATTAAAATCAATAATTTATTAATATTATCAAGAAATCACATACTTTACTAGCCTTGAGATTTTGAGCAGTTTTTTCTTTACGACTCAACAAAGTTTTCTTTACTTCGGGAGACAGCTAATAAATCAATTAAGCCCGGCTTACCTTATTTTTTGTTTGAGCGAGCTATCATCCTTAGAGGCGCCAATTGATCCTTAGAGGAAAAACTGAAACAAAAGAAAATCGAATTATCACAAAAACATATTCGACTCTGAACAAATTTTATTTATTTATTTTTTTTTTTTTAATTCAACACAGACAGCGTTTGCTGATATGAGTGTTGACATACATTTTGGTTTATATTGACATTTTGATAGATTAATACATGTTATACAATGTGGTGAACAGTAACATTACAATGAAGTTTACAAAAAAAAAAATTAAAATTCAACCATAGAGGAGCCCAAAACTGTTAGCCGGGAGCACAGGAGATCTATTTGAAAGCACTATCATGCAGTATGTGTTGTTTTAAATTTTTTTTTTTAAAAATGGAGTTTTTGACAGTGCTTAATGTCATCTGGTAGCTGATTATACAAATTAATGCTGGTGGATAATAGTCCTTTGTTAAGTCTGTCTGTTCTATTGCTAATGTTTCTTTGTCTAGTGTCGTAGTTATGTATGTCACTAACAGTTTCCAGGAGTGTGTTGTGTTTGTTTAAGTAAGTCATGTTTGATTTTATAAATGTAGTTTATAATCTGTTGTATTGTGGGTTCTGATACTATTTCATATACAGTTTGTGTAGGTGTTGCCAGTGTAGTCCGTATATAGTTTTAAGTGCCTTGGTTATCATCCTTCCTGTAGCAACTGTAATCAACTGCTTTGAGCAATGTGACCAAACTACAATATTATATGTTATATGAGGAATTATTTGCATTTTGTATATCTTTATTTTTATATCAATAGGTAGATTGCTCCTACTCAGTGCACCGATAACTCCTGATATTTTATTATGCAAATTAAATAATTTTTGTTAGGCGAAGTACACAATGGCAGGTTTATTTTCAAAAGACAATCTCTTCCAATCAACCAGAACAACGTGAAATCTCTTAAAAAATTTGGTATATTGCATTTATTTATTTATTTATTTATTAAGGGTAAAAAAAAAATCGCACATATATTTTTTTTGTTTTATACATATACTAGATTTTATGTGCAATCACATTATTTCCCATAGATAATAATAATAATCAAATTTATATAGCGCCGTTTTATGATATCAAGACAATTCCAAGGGCGCTCTCACTTAGTTGTTGGCTCTGCGAAACAAAGAAGTCTTAAGTAATTTACTGAAGGTCCCAAGACTCTGCGGTCCACGTACGTCAGAAGGCAATTTATTCCACTTAATGGGTCCGTTTACACTAAAACCACGATCATAGTAGGCCGCTTTATTGGCTCTATCGGCTCTATTGGCTATATAGATGAGTTCAAAAGTAAAAGAGTGGGTTGTGGTCAACGCTAAACTCCTCATTAACAAGTTATTATATAAATTATTCAAATTTTGTTTGGAAAATATTCAGCATTTTCATGAAAAGAGTTTATTAATATTTTTTTATTTAAATATTTGTGGGGCCTCAAAGGACCACAGCCAACGACTGCGCAGCTGTTGTGCGCATCGCATTTGCGCAGGCGCAGATCACCCGTGCGAGCTGCCGACCTGTGCCAACAGGCAAAATCATTCGTGTTGGAACTTCCTCTACGCCGAGTCGTTTTGTACGGACCACGCTGCAGTACTTCGTTCCGACGACCGTCGATCTATATACATATAATCGATATAAAGTAGTATTTTAATTAATAATTGTTTTGGGAAATAAAAACTGTAAGTTCATTCATTTCTTTCATTTTATATTTAAGTTCCTTACATAATATCTATTCTAAATTGGTGCATTTAAGTAGAACATAAAACGTGGATTGGGTTTATACGGGTTCGATGCCGTATGTATAAACCCATAAATAATACCCACATATTTTATTATGAAAACTTGATAACTCTTCAATGCCATTTTATGAATGTGATGTGTCTTTTTATCAATTTGAAAATAAAAATGTTTTATACATATACTAGATTTTATGTGCAATCACATTATTTCCCATAGATAATAATAATAATCAAATTTATATAGCGCCGTTTTATGATATCAAGACAATTCCAAGGGCGCTCTCACTTAGTTGTTGGCTCTGCGAAACAAAGAAGTCTTAAGTAATTTACTGAAGGTCCCAAGACTCTGCGGTCCACGTACGTCAGAAGGCAATTTATTCCACTTAATGGGTCCGTTTACACTAAAACCACGATCATAGTAGGCCGCTTTATTGGCTCTATCGGCTCTATTGGCTATATAGATGAGTTCAAAAGTAAAAGAGTGGGTTGTGGTCAACGCTAAACTCCTCATTAACAAGTTATTATATAAATTATTCAAATTTTGTTTGGAAAATATTCAGCATTTTCATGAAAAGAGTTTATTAATATTTTTTTATTTAAATATTTGTGGGGCCTCAAAGGACCACAGCCAACGACTGCGCAGCTGTTGTGCGCATCGCATTTGCGCAGGCGCAGATCACCCGTGCGAGCTGCCGACCTGTGCCAACAGGCAAAATCATTCGTGTTGGAACTTCCTCTACGCCGAGTCGTTTTGTACGGACCACGCTGCAGTACTTCGTTCCGACGACCGTCGATCTATATACATATAATCGATATAAAGTAGTATTTTAATTTATAATTGTTTTGGGAAATAAAAACTGTAAGTTCATTCATTTCTTTCATTTTATATTTAAGTTCCTTACATAATATCTATTCTAAATTGGTGCATTTAAGTAGAACATAAAACGTGGATTGGGTTTATACGGGTTCGATGCCGTATGTATAAACCCATAAATAATACCCACATATTTTATTATGAAAACTTGATAACTCTTCAATGCCATTTTATGAATGTGATGTGTCTTTTTATCAATTTGAAAATAAAAATATCCAATTATAAGTTTCGTGAACTTGGAGTTACTTTAATATATTTGACAGTTAAAAAAATTGAGAAGCACTGTTCAGATCCTTCAAAATTTAATGGGGTCTAAGCGAGTATTAGATATACATATTTGCAAAATTGGAATAGAATCGAATGAGTACTTTAGTCTATAATCGGTAAAGTATATAACGCCGTACATAGCACACAGTACATAGCACACACACAGATACATTGTGATGAAACTTTCTTGCAATGAATCTGTAATGAAATAATACCCTTAAAAATTGCGAAATCATAACTCTCCACTATATCCCCTTAGGTTAGTGAGGAGTAAAAAGACGTACTTAGAGATTAAGATCGAGATAAAAGTAATAATATATAAAAAATCTTTAAATATTGAAAATAAAAAAAAAAAATGAGTATTTTTTTTGAATTCACAACAATGGCGTTTTAAAAATCATTAATATAACCATAGAATTATGTACAGATAAATGTACAGAAATAATGTACAGAAGCCGCGTCTAGTACAAATTTCGAATTCAAATGTATGCCAAGTTTTTTTTACATGTGTGTGTGAGGGGGTAGATCGGTTGGTTGGTGTAGGTGTGCGTATCGGTAGGTGTACGTATACTAGAAATTCGTCTGTTTCCTCGTAGTTTTAGTTGGCATACATTCATTGCGCTGACTAGGTATCTGAATCATATATAATCTTAGATTATAACATAATTTCCTCAACAGCGCATTCTATGTCCTAAGAGGCTGTATCTTTTATATTGTTTTTTTTTTAAATGAATCAAATACATAATATTAGCTCATTCATTCCCTAAACTATACATAAACGCTTGTGACTTGTGACTAAGCATAAACGCTTGTGATTGTTACTAAGCATAAACGCTTGTGACTAAGCATAAACTCGCGACCACTGGATTACAAATCCAGTGCGCTAACCGCTCTACCACCGCATTTAACTTTTTTAAAATTTCCCTTTTGAATGCAGATCCATATACAGTAAAAAAAATATTAGTATGGTTGTAACACGCCAACTTGCACAAAAATATGCGTTGTCCTAGGATCCCTTCGTCATGCCGTTCCCATATTATTTCATCTTTATTCAAATATCTCCATTGAAGGTTCATTGAACAATCAAAACAATTGCAATTAATTATTTCAATTGGGATGGGTGGATGGCAGAGCGGTTAGCGCGCTGGGTTAGTAATCCAGTGGTCGCGAGTTCGAATCCTGCCTCGACCGATCTCGTTCACCTATAGGACAAGCATTTATGCTTAGTTTAGGGAACGTAGGAAGATGTATATGTACTTGTTTAACAAGGACATATTCATTTTAAAAAAAAAAAAAAAAAAAAATTTATCTTCAAAGAAATATTCAATAACACACAATATTATGCGCACAAAATATCTTATTTTTAAAAGGGCTACTCCTTTAAATGTCCGTGTTGTACAGTTCCTACACTCATGCATCCTCCCAATAATAAGTGAACACTAGTTTCCCGAATACTTTCATTACTTTATCTTATAATAATAAAAGTATAGAATACTCTTTAGCCTGCAGTAAATGCGACTGCTTTTTGTTGACTAATTTGGTCAACATTTTGCTGCGAGCATTCAGTAATCATTTGGCCGTCTGCGTGATACGTTCTCCAAATAGGTAATGTTTTTAACTGCTTGCAAAATTATTAACGCAGTCATAACGAGTAGTACTATACGAACAATGTCTACCAGCAGAGTCATACATATATTGACACGAGCCGGCCAATAAAACGGCTTCACTGTTTCAGCGAGGTATTGTATGGGAATATGAGTATTCTATAGTTTTATTATTATTCTTTGACTACAGGAATAATACATCTTTGACGATTCGACTCACCAAGTCTCGTCAGGCTGGTTTCGACCACCAGCTACACCTTTGGTCACTCGATGATTTCACCAAACAGGCACCACAGATAATATAGAAGTATACTACTTACAGGCACGAGTGCCATTAATAAATAAATAAAAAAGCTCATTTACTTTTACGTATTTCTTTTACATTTCGTGTCTGACAGCTCGAGAACCAAAAAAAAGCCATGATCTGTCAGAATTTTCTTCATAGGAAAAACTTTTGTTTTTCCCTGTTTCATTAAATTTATATCTTTATTCAAATTATTTGAATAAATACTAAGTATTTCAATAATAATTAAGTAACTACTGCGAAGTTTCACTTTCCTATTTTGATTCATAACATAGTCATTATACTGGCCATCAAAATTTTTGCATATTCTGTTAAGCGTTATCCTGAATCGCGAATTAAATTTATTAAAAAAAAATACCCTTATAAATCGTGGAATCAAGATTCCACTATATCATGACGAGACATGGCATATTTGCCGACACAGATTAAATAGCCGACAAATTCACATTTTTTTAAAATATAATATATAAACTCGAAGCAAAAATATCCAATTCCGGATCGCTCAAACAATTTCTTAGTTTACCCAGTACAAGCTCTATTAATATATTAAGTTTAGCATATAGTTAGTTCTAGAAGATTCTTTGTCAAAGAGAGACTGGTTTCTATTTCTTTTAAGTGGACAATGAAAACGGAGCGAGCTTGGAAGGGGTGTACTGTCCATCAGACTTTCCACAAATGTGGCTGCTTGGACTCCCCTAGATGCGACTGCGGGGCGAAGAAACGACCATAGACCACATTGTGTCCGAGTGTGTCTTGGGGGCGTAGGCTGGTGATTTTATGGACTTCTTCTTGTTGAGTGACTCAGCGACAGAATACATCTTGAACATTGACTTTAAACTTTAACAAGCAAGTAATTCCTGTTCTTTGTGATTGAACGTTACTTTGTGTGATGTCCCATAGCAGTGGCGACTGGTCGATTCTACTTTTGATCACTTTGAGTAGTGCGATTTTTTTCTGAATTAATAATAAATAAATAGGTATTTATTTATTATTAATTCAGGCATAAAAGTCGCAGTATTTGTTTTCAAATCATTTTTTAATTCAAAATAAAATCCACGCTCGATATTGACTGTTGGTAAAAATCAAGTTCAATCAAATAAAAATAAGTTCACATTTGAATTAGTGCCGTGGTCCAGTAATCACTCTCAGATATACATGGTTCTCATTTTTGCGTGATTATGTCAGATAATGTTATTTTACAATATTGTTTAGATCATACATCGATAGATGTAGTGAAGAGAAATGCATGAGAGTATTATTCATACAATTTTCGTCACAATCGAGTATAAATCTACCAAGATATAAAGGTCTAAATTTGTGTGTCTATAGGTGAAACTCGTCTTTAAGGAACGAAATCGGCTGTCATGTATACGTGACGCTCGTCTCTTTCAATACGAATGGCTTATGTATTATATAGATAAACATTCTAAGAACATCTAAGATAATATGATGACCTCGGTGCAGCGCACTTGTCTGTGGAAGAAATTCAGGACAAATATATCTTTCTCATCTGCTATGGGGCTGTCTCTGTCTGTTCAATTCATCTTGGGGCGTTTTCCATATTGCAAGCCATACATAATAAAATAGCTATTTTTATTTTTATTTTATTTTACAATTCTTTGGGAGACCAACAGCTATCCATTACAGTTTTTCAATTAGGATTACAACTAAACAGCCAATTATAAGTCTCCGCTGATAGCAAATAATTAATGTAATAGAATGCTGATACGCTGATAGGAAATAAAGTATGTAATAATTAATTTGTTAAGAAAATATAACAGTTATAAATGAAAGCATAATACTATTTGAAAATTAATTTCTAGAATACACCACATAAAATTGGTAAAGCAATTGATCCAACGAACCTACTATTGATTCGCCGCTGGTGAGAGAGTATAAAACATGAAATATAATGAAAAAGTGTGTAAAAAAACAACTAAATTCCAAATTATCTTCGGCTCCTTATCTTCATTTACGAAAAAGAGTAAAAAAACATGGCAAAGAAAACGTAATCGCCGACAGTACTTAACGTACAACAATTGAGGCCATAAAATATAATAAAAGGAACGGTTTGTTTGTTTGATGTTGGAAATTTATTTAATGGCCGTCAATAAAAGAATAACAACAGAGAGTCGATAAAAAATTTAAAGCTACAAATTACCGCCCCCTCCAGACAGACCCGGCCTTTTAGGAGTTTATACGACTTGATTCAGGTAAACATAATTTAACAAAGCTGATATATTTTTTCGTTTGGACAAGTGGAGACGTGTGACTTTACGATCAAATCAATAAATTTAGCTTCTTCTTCCTCTTTTTTTTTTTTTTCAATTTTACAGGTCCTGAGACGAGGATGTCCAGCTCTCCATCTGGTATCCCGCGGATTACAATCTTTGGCAACCTTCTGGATTCATCCTATTAACATGATCTTTCCAGTATCGTCTTTTTTGCCTGCTCTACCTTACAATATCCTCCACATTGCAGGTTCTGTGGATCTCCTCATTGGGGATTCTGCCCCTGAGGGTTCTGCCCAAGATTGGTCTTAGTGTTTTCATCTCTGTTGTTCTAAGTAGCTGTTTTGTTCTCACCGTGTCTGCTCTTGCTTCAACTCCATAAGTCATTATGGGTCTGATGCAGGTTTTATATATTCGGACCTCACTCTCAACTAGCATATGTTTATTGGCCCAAACAATGTCCCTCATGCATCCGGAGATAACTGCAGCTTTATTAGTCTGTTCTTTGACTTCTTTATAGAGATCATTACAACTAGTTGTAATGATCTTTATAAAGAAGTCAGTTGTAACCTGTTCTTTTGGTTTATCGTCTACAACCAATTTGCATCTCAGAGGCTATCTTGTAATAAATTATCAATAAAACAAAATTATATTAGGGTATATCTATCCAACCATAGAAATGCCCAAAAAACTCTGATTAGTACTGGTAATCATAGCATTGAAACTGTGGGGTCGTTCCAGTACCTAGGTTCAATAATAACCAGTACCAATGATGTTAGTGTCGAGATTAAAAGACGAATAGCTGTGGCAAATAAATGCTATTTCGGTATTCACCGACATCTCAAGTCCCGATTGTTGACACGAAATACTAAGTTGTTATTGTATAAAACATTGCTGCGACCAGTACTTGTATATGGTGCTGAATGCTGGGTTCTTAATAGGAAGGATGAAAAAGCGCTGTTGGTTTTTGAACGGAAGGTTTTGAGAAAAATCTTTGGGCCTCTTTGTGAGAGTGAAATATGGAGGATAAGGTACAACCATGAGCTGGAGAACCTTTACAGTGATCCTAACATAGTAAAATATATTAAAATACATCGGCTTCAATGGTTAGGGCACGTTCAGCGAATGGAGGAAGGCCGAATCCCAAAGAAGATTCTCGACACATGACCGGAGGGGAGACGTGGTGTGGGGAGACCCAAGCTGCGGTGGATGGACGGCATACAGGAGGATCTAAAGAGGATTGGCGTGGCAAACTGGAGAGTGCAGGCGATGGACCGGTCTAAATGGCGAAAAATTCTGGAGGGGGCCAAGGCTCACAGTGGGCTGTAGCGCCAATGATGATGATGATATTTATCTTTATTTTTTTTACATTCTTCGTTTTCTCGATGCTGAGCAGGTCGTGATCCTTTGAAGTTGCCTGTGCATAGGAAAAAGTATCATCATTCCTCTCTGGCTTCCGTATCCGAGTAAAGAATCACTTTACCTCGAATACTTCATGTAAGGAAATGTATTTTTGCCATGTTATCTGTCTCTCTTCATACATCCGATACCTACTCTTTTGGAGCGCCTTGCGCCATATACACGAACGCTGTAACTCGATCTATAGGATAAGTAAAAAATGACAAAAACGTACTTTACACGCTTAAAGTTATATTGACCAGGTAAAAGGTTACGTACATCCAATAATATTGTGTTATTTGAAAATGTGTTGTAGTATAAATTGAAAAAAAAATCATATTGACAGGTTATAACAGTATAATAATAAAGAAGAAGAATGCCCCTTTTAATCGCAAGTTAAACTAACATAGCCATTATACAATATCACATTATCATTCCTAGTATCTCTATGAACATAAAACTTAAGCTTGGTTTCAAGTTAGGAGTTAAACATCCATTAAAAGCAACAAACTGTTGATTCTTCGTTGAGCAGCTCTATCTTATGTCATTACAGAGGCTTGTCGTATTGTTAATTGTTAGACACACTGATTTTTTATCCATTTTTTTCCAGAACAAAACCAATATTTATCGAATATATTTCCTTCATTTATTCATTTTCGTGACTCAGGCCCGGTATTACAGTCGGCCCACAACTCATTGAGTTTGTTAAACTCAAGATTATTGTTAAGGGGAGATTGAATCCATTTCCGTATTACAGTGCAATATGACACGTCAGTTACTAAATCTTCAATTATAGACATATTTTACTTTTGCTGTGGTTATTATCTGTCAAATTTTAAATAACCTCGAATAATACGAACTACAAAACGGGACGCTATGACTTGAAATACTATTGTTTTATCAACCAACATGGTAAATTTAATTTTTTTCACCAAAATAATGCTTTTAAATGGCCATGTTCGTTTCAATATGGCTAGTTTATTTTGTTGTGTGGCGCCACCGTAGATACAACTAACGCCTCTAGTGATAGAACATTGAAACTACACGCGTTACCTAGATATGAGTCGAGAAATGACAGTTGACTCATCGTTAAGTACTTAATCCGCCAGAAACGTTGAATTAAATATTTGTCGTTTTAGTGAGGTATTTGAGGGAAGATTAGGCCTATACGAACACTGTAATATTTTATATTTTCGTTAAACTTAAACTCTTAAACTGAGACTGTGAAACCGGACCTCAGTTGGTTAGGTATCTGAGCTGATCCCGGGTCCGATTCCGGCTGGAGTTTTTAATTGAGTTTTCAGTCTGGATCAGTGAGACGATTAATATCAGTCTTATTCATAATATTACATCATATTGTTGTAAAAACATTATAATATAACTTAAACATAGTATAAGCTCTTATATTATAGACTATTCATAATAACATTTATTTAGGAATAAGTATAACAATAACGTTGCTATTTTACTGTTTGAGCTGACAACGTCGGAATTACTATTGTTACTATTGAAAAACGAGTGGGTTGTGGCCAACTTTACTAACAAGTCATTCTATAAAATATTCTAATTTTGTATGGAAAATATTCAGCATTTTCATTAATTGAGTTTGTCAAATTATTTTTTATTTAATTATTTTATTACGATAACTTGATAATTATTCAATGCCATTTTATGAAAGTGATGTGCCTTTTTACCAATTTGAAAATAAAAATATCAAATATTAATCGAATATTTTTATTATTGCATATGCGCAAACATTGGATTTTTTTCCCTGTCGGGAGTCAAAGATATTTTTTAACAGATTTTTAATTATCTCAATAGAGACGAAGTTGGAATATTTATTGTAGGAGAACCGGGAAATGATTTCCCTTGATTTCCCGGTTCTCCTACAATAAATATTCCAACTTCGTCTCTATTGAGATAGTTAAAAATCAAATATTAAGTTTCCTGAGCTTGGGGTCACTTTGAAATATTTGACAGTTAAAAAAATTGAAAAGCACTATTCAGATATCCTTCAAAATCTAATGGGATTTAAGCGAGTATTAGATATACATATTTGCAAATTTCGAAAAGAATCTAATGAGTACTTTAGTCTATAATCGATAAAGTAAAATAAACACGCCGTACATAGCACACATACACACACACATATACATTGTGATTAAACTTTCAGAATACAATCTGAGCATGATTATTGTTGATAATCTGCTATAAAAAAATAGCCTTCAAAATTGCGGAATCATAACTCCTCACTACCTCACTCACCACCCCTTGGGTTAGTGAGGAGTAAAAAAAATTCAGTGTGGTGAACCTCGTTACTGAAATAATATGTAAGATATTATTTTGCCTCTTGTATTTTCTTATTTTAATGTTGTACCAAAATAGGGGAATCAAATAACAGGATAGGAAGAAAAAAAAACCTCTATTTATAGAATGTGTGGTTTCTTAAAATTCTGTGTTAATTTTACATGAGTCTAATAAAATGGCAAGATTCTGAGTGTCGCTTTCTGAGTTTCCCCCACATAATAATATGGCCTCCGCCACAGCTGTGTGTGTCCATTTGTCTGTCTGTTTGATCTGATACATCTATACTATGCACAACAACAGCAGTTACAATAATAACGCTCAGGTATCACGCCAACGGTAACGCCGTTAGGTCCGCTCCGTCCGTTATCGCTATCCGCTTTAGCGGATGCGATAAGATCCGATTCCGCCCTCTGACAGAGCCGTTAACGCAATCCGATAACTCCCCCTATATCCGGTTCAATTTATCATCTCAAGTCTTCAAACTGATTGTTTTAAAATCGAAAACATCCGTCATTGGAGCGGAGGAATGCGTGTAAGTATTCTTTTAAGGGAAAATAAGTGACAATATTTTATTTTTTTATTTTTATTGGTCGATAGAGAGTTTTACGGTCTACAAAATTTATAAAACAGACAATTTACATTGCTTTATTAATGGACCAGTGAAAACTACATGCGTTATTCAATAGGATAATTAATATTGATATAAAAAACATAGAATAATAATAAAAATATAGAATACTCATATTCCCATACAATACCTCGCTAAAAAAGTGAAGCCGTTTTATTGGCCGGCTTGTGTCAATATATGTATGTATGACTCTGCTGGTAGACATAGTTCCTATAGTACTACTCGTTTTGACTGCGTAAATAATTTTGCAAGCAGTTAAAAACATTCGGTAGAGCATGAGACTCTTTTTCAGTTAAAAACATTACCTATTTGGAGAACGTATCACGCAGACGGCCAAATGATTACTGAATGCTCGCAGCATAATGTTGACCAAATTAGTCAACATAAAGCAGTCACGTTTACTGCAGGCTAAAGAGTATTCTATACTATTAATTATTATTCTATGATAAAAATTACAAATATGTAATGTATAATTGATTTACTAGTACAAAAAAAAAACACGCGGAATCATTTAATGATATGAAAGGAACTATATTTACCTTATCACTTGAAAAGTTCATTAGCGGGCAAAACGGTTGTCCTGCAGAAAGGCCCAAATATTCGTACAATATTAAGACCTCGTTCAATTTGGAAACTACGCACGTTTTAATTTACACAAATCGTTTTTTTTTTGACATTTTTGAAAAAATCAATTAATATATTATTGTATATAAATTCCAATTAATTTTACTATGAAAAATTCCGTCGACTAATTTTGTTTCAATTAAAAATCAAATTAACCTACCTTTATTTTAAGGGTTGAAAGGAATAAAATGGTTGGTATATATATTATTGCTTATTTTTTTATGCTCTACCCTTTCCCAGCCAAATTACGCCGAATTGACGATTGAATATTGCAAAAATAATGAAAAAAACATTCGAATTCTTTGATCGAAGACCAATTTGGTGAAAAATTAATGAAACCCGAATACGTTGAGCGCCGAGCGCTTGGAAAAACACCAGCTACGTAAACAAAGTAAATTTTCGCTTCAATATTTCAAAACCTTGATATTTTTATCTAATATTATACCTAACCACTACGCACTTCCCCAAAATAATTCGCAAACCAATGCGTAATTTGAAATTATTTTTTTACCGACTAACTCACTTTGTATTTTCAAGACAAAACTAAGAAAGGAATATTTATCCCTAAACACCTGATCCTGATTTCCTCTTCTTGTCCTACCCTATCCTTTTTTTTGATATGAAGTATAAGGTCAGAATATATTTATTTATTTATTTATTTATTTATTTTTTAAAGACACCAACAGAACATTGAAATATACACACACAAGTTAACACATGATACAAACACATATGTAGGGTCTCCAATGCTCCAATGACAGGCGTCTGTCACATACTACTAAACATTAATTTAAATAAAAAAAAAACAATCATCGCTTAAAACGTACTTACATAAGATTTGCAGTAAAATAACACTGGTAACGGTGATAAAACAGAAAATAAAACGGTGATAAAACGGTGATAAGGAGATAGATTATACAATAATAATGTCTACATAAAAATAACATTTACCGAGTGCAAGATAATAATGTTGCCATCACTGCACAATGCGCGCACAATCGGGTATTTAATATAGGTACATGGCGACATAACATTGGTCATCATAAAACGTCGCAGACAATGTTCCGAATACGGCAAAACAAAATATATAAGACACATTGTGTACGACCGATCATGACGTATGCTGTGGAAACGCGAGAAGACACTGCACGAACCAAGGTGCTCCTAAGGACAACGGAGATGAAGGTTCTAAGGTCAATCACTGGTAAAACTCTCCGAGATCGTGTTCGCAATGTTCAAATAAGGAAAACATGTGGAATAGAGGACATGGTTCGATGGAGTAGATCCAGAAGATAACATTGGAGGGACCACGTAGCCAGGATGGACAGTGATAGACTTGCGTATATAGCAGCAAATGAACATGTGGAATAGAGGACATGGTTCGATGGAGTAGATCCAGAAGATAACATTGGAGGGACCACGTAGCCAGGATGGACAGTGATAGACTTGCGTATATAGCAGCAAATGAACATGTGGAATAGAGGACATGGTTCGATGGAGTAGATCCAGAAGATAACATTGGAGGGACCACGTAGCCAGGATGGACAGTGATAGACTTGCGTATATAGCAGCAAATGAACATGTGGAATAGAGGACATGGTTCGATGGAGTAGATCCAGAAGATAACATTGGAGGGACCACGTAGCCAGGATGGACAGTGATAGACTTGCGTATATAGCAGCAAATGAACATGTGGAATAGAGGACATGGTTCGATGGAGTAGATCCAGAAGATAACATTGGAGGGACCACGTAGCCAGGATGGACAGTGATAGACTTGCGTATATAGCAGCAAATGAACATGTGGAATAGATGACATGGTTCGATGGAGTAGATCCAGAAGATAACATTGGAGGGACCACGTAGCCAGGATGGACAGTGATAGACTTGCGTATATAGCAGCAAATGAACATGTGGAATAGAGGACATGGTTCGATGGAGTAGATCCAGAAGATAACATTGGAGGGACCACGTAGCCAGGATGGACAGTGATAGACTTGCGTATATAGCAGCAAATGAACATGTGGAATAGAGGACATGGTTCGATGGAGTAGATCCAGAAGATAACATTGGAGGGACCACGTAGCCAGGATGGACAGTGATAGACTTGCGTATATAGCAGCAAATGAACATGTGGAATAGATGACATGGTTCGATGGAGTAGATCCAGAAGATAACATTGGAGGGACCACGTAGCCAGGATGGACAGTGATAGACTTGCGTATATAGCAGCAAATGAACATGTGGAATAGAGGACATGGTTCGATGGAGTAGATCCAGAAGATAACATTGGAGGGACCACGTAGCCAGGATGGACAGTGATAGACTTGCGTATATAGCAGCAAATGAACATGTGGAATAGAGGACATGGTTCGATGGAGTAGATCCAGAAGATAACATTGGAGGGACCACGTAGCCAGGATGGACAGTGATAGACTTGCAGATACAGCAGCGAACGAAATTCCTTCTGGCCGCCGCCTGCCCGGTAGACCATCCAAGAGATGGAAGGATAGCTGGACTTCGTCATCCCAGGAGGCATAGTTTCTGAAGAACAGACCAACTAGGTCTACTAAACGAAGAAGAAGAAGAAGTATTATCTTTTTTTGTTTGTTTTAATTGTTATCTAAGTGTAATATATAGTTTCTTTGTTTATTTTTTCTTTTATTCTTTTGTTGATGTAACATTCACAATTGTATCATACTTGGTTATAAAAAATGATTTTTTCATATCTGGTTGGTTGGAAGAAATCGCCTAATGGCAATAATCCCGCCAGTGTGCAATATATTGTTGGCCTTCGTGGTTCAGTTGATTGGGTATCCGACTGCTGATCCAAGGGTCCCGGGTTCAATTCCCGGTGGAGACATAGTTTTTAATTGTATTTTTAGTATGGATCTGTGAGACGATTAATATCGTAAGTCTCCAGAATGTGGCAACTTTTTATTGGGTGTGTGTTAAATAATTATTTGACATGGTACCTGTTAGGTTCCCGAGAAATCACATAAAATAAATAAAAAAATAAAATTAATTTCTTTTAGTTTATTTCTTCATTCATTCGTTCATACCATCACGGCATATCCCACAGTGTGGGGTAACCGGTGTCAGGTGTGCTGGTAGTCATATACTTTTAAATGAAACACGACACGTGTGTGTATCCCACACACCAGTGTCAGCTAACCTGAATAGGTGACATTTAAAGTTTGTGATGAGCCTCATTGCTGGACCATGTGAGATGTTATTGTTGCCTGTTGTATTTTCGATTACCCACCTCTTACGGTAAGTATATCCGAAAACTATGATATACAAGAATTACTATTCTAAGACAGTTCATTTTTTAAATTATATTAACCCATCACAATAATGACAGTATTTTTATTTTTATTTTATTATATAGAAATATTCTCAGTAAGCAGAATGCCTGTTCTGAGGGAGTAGTCTTGTGGCGGGCCGAACAGACCCATCACTAGTCTCCCCTCCAGGCGAGCCGCCGCGCCGGTTATAAGGAGCAGTTGGGCCGTCGCGCCCGCATGGCCGCATTCTCTGGAAGAGCTCTGTCCGGTCGAAACGCACGTGTCGTCATCTTTCATTGTTTCCGCGAAATTGTTCCGATGTATATTTTTAAGTAAAAGTATTAAATTAATATCTAGCAAATTGTTAATTAATATCGAATAAACTGTAAGTAATCCATTCATTTTTTAACAGATTTTTAATTATCTCAATAGAGACGAAGTTGGAATATTTACTGTAGGAGAACCGGGAAATCAAGGCACCTACAGGGCTTACGACCTGTCATCGGCTGGTCTACGTGATCACTTTATGCGCTTGCGCAACGTTCACCTTTTTAATGAGATCCCTATCAATTCAATTTTGAAAGTTCTATATATTGTAATACTGAAATTCTTTTCGCTTGAAAATTTATTAAGATTTATTGCGCAAGCGCATAAAGTGATCACGTAAACCAGCTTGCGCAAGCGCATAAAGTGATCACGTAAACCAGCCGGTGACAGGTCGTAAGCCCTGTAAGTGCCTTGATTTCCCGGTTCTCCTACAGTAAATATTCCAACTTCGTCTCTATTGAGATAATTAAAAAATCTGTTAAAAAATATCTTTGACTACCGACAGGGAAAAAAATCTAATGTTTGCGCATATGCAATAATAAAAATATTCGATTAATCCATTCATCTTTTGATATTGATATACCCACTGTTTCCATTTCTATCTGTTAAATATTCTATCTCTTTATGCTGTACAAATACTTCAGGTATTGTACATTATAAGATGGGGAACGGTTTGTCCATATAACACGTGTGGGCAAACTGTGAGAAAGGTAACTAGAGTCTACAATCCGCATTTACCATTCCGCATTCTGTTTCCGGTTGGCTCTCTGATTGGTTGGGAACTCGTAGTATTAAGTCAAATGAGCTGTGAAATTTTATATTAAATGCGAAAAATTAAATATTAATATGTAAATTTAATTTATAACAATTTATAAAGCAACTCGCTCACGCGAGTCGCTATTATTATTATACACAAACGAAGAGCTGGGACTAGACGCTACTGAAAGGTACACGTGCGGTTAGCTCGGTTCTAATCCAAACTTGCAAAGAGTTCAGTCGTCCGGCAGTTCGAGTCTGCCCAAGAATAAGTGGTACAGGGTATCAAACTCTTGATAATTATCCCATGGGAGCCATACCTCCAATATACCCAAATCAATCATAATATACTTCTCCCTATAGTCTTTTCTCGAGCAACTATTGTTTTTCTACGCTATAAATTGAATATAAGAACATTTCATAACAATATATTGCATAAGCTAAACAAAATTATATGGAGAGGAAGAGAGGAGAAAAAAGAGAGGAAAAGTAAGGAAGAGGATAGGAAAATGAGAGAAGAGAGAAGAAAAGCTGAAGTAGAAATCAGATAGTAGGTATCAGATAGATATTTTTGCTTTTCATTAACAAATTAGAAAATCTCCTCTTCAACACAGAAGTTAAGAATTGTAAATAAAATATAAAGCAGATATTAGTATCTTAAGACTATGGGGTTAAACACCTGGGGTTATCATTGGTAGATATTACGTTGATGTCTTCAGAATTTAGTTGGGCATTAGGGAGTAAGGACGGTATGAATAAGGAATAATACAATGTTTTCCCCTCATACTAAATAAGTAAAGAGGCGTTAAGGATGAAATCACAGGGGCCATTACATATATCTAAATCCCCTCCATCCACATCTAAGGTGTTGCACATTAAAGAAATGGTTACACTCAATTACAAAAGCAAAGAGGTTTTTGCAGATTAGCGCTGTAGCGAAGCGCTAACTCCTTTTTGTGCCGTCTCTTTATCCAACTGTCGATTTGTTCAGGAGAACTTTGTTCTCTTAACATATCGACAATGTATCAAGCCAGAATACGCGAGAATTGTATGGAGAGGTCTACTTTTTTCACGGCTTTTCCAACTTTGAAGTCAAAAAACACCAACTTAGAGGCTTCGCAGCATATATGTTCCATACACGGATTTACTCAGAATTCGGAGTAGAACATTTTGTGTATCTGTGTGTGTGTCTGTGTGTGTGTGTGTGTATGTCTGTGTGTGTGTGTGTGTGTGTGTCCCTTATAACTTTTGATCCGCTCAATTTACAGAGCCTCAAATTTCAGAATATATAAACAGTTACAGGCCTACAAAACTTTTATACTCGGAATTTTGAATTTTTGTTTCAGTCAGGGGTTATCAACTTTTGAATTTTTATTTTATTTTTCCATATATCTCAGAAACCATAAACGCTAGAACGCTGAAAATTGGTACAAACATAGAAAAATACAAAATCTCAAAGTATTTTTTTTCAAAAAAATTCCAGGGTTTCTCAAACATTTTTTATTAAGAAAAATATTTTTTTTATTATAAATTTATGAGTTTAACTGCCTATATTTCCAAAACTTTTACAATTATCGAAAAAAGCCGAAACACCCCAACTAGATAATTTAATTTTCTATAAAAAATATTAACATTGTAGCAGAAGATCTCAATTTTTTTTTAACAATTTTTTTAAAAATTGAATTTAGTGACGACATCGCTTCATACATTTTGTATGGTAGTCACCTATACACAATATCAAAGAAGACTTAATAGTTTGATACTTCATCTCTAAACATACAATATACATATACCATCATGCTGTTTTCATATTCCGGGTAGGAAAAAAAGACTGACCTCCATACTATCATATCTTGACTACCTAGGTACATGTGTTGTATAGAAAACTAAATATCATAAAATAATAAATAATTTGTATTTATGGGTTTATAGTTTGGTACATATTCTTCAACTATACATACTATCGCTATCGACAGTTGGATCTCATTTGTTACATGCAACTAGTTTATTGAAATCCCTCTAGCCCATTTCGTCGTGACTGAGGATGATGACAGCTGAATTCAAACGCTCCCTGTGTAGCCCGCCTCCACTTTAATCTGTTCTGGGCTGAACGTAGAGACTATTCACCGTATTCACCGAAGACCCCATTTTTTATCCAATTTATTTATTTTTATGTATTTATTTGCTATATTTGCAGACGAATGCCAGGCTTTCAATGTTCGTCTATAAATCCGCTACTGTAATTTTGTAAAACTTTATAATTGGTGGGAAGAAATTGCCTTCCCGTCAGTTTAAAATATATTTATTTGTTTAAGCATAAAAAAATAAATAAATAAAATAAATATATACCTACGATATTTTACAGTACATACGACCGGTGAAAATCACATATTAGTCTCCGTACACACACAAGTTTAGCTATCGTTTGGTACATTGGCCAAGCTTCTGCAAAGTGCCAACTCAGCAACAGGCTAACGCGATGTCCTTATATACATATATGTACCTTGAAAGTCCTAAACAAACACCAAGTCTATTAAATTTAATCATCTATTCGACAAATTTTAACCACTTTACAGCTCGGCCAATGTATAGTAGTAATAATATACAACATTTTACTATAGCAGTAAAATAAACCGTTAAAATTCTCATCGTATTTAACGACCTCGTAATGATGCTACTCAACATTGTGTAATGATAAACCGATCATTTAACACAGATCGTGCGTTAAGAACGTTATACAATAAAGTTGGAAGCAGCATTAAACAGTTGGTTAGTAACAGAAGATAAATATGCTTTTTAATCATCACTACCCCAAGGGGATATAGTGGGGAGTTTTTTTTTATTAGCTTACAATGCATAGCCTAATTAAACCAGTAATCCTCAATGGTGCTGAGTCCTGGTGCATGACACTCAAGGACGAACAAAGACTGCTAACATTAGATGCTTACTGCTAACACTATGTACAATAGATAAGTTTATATTGATTAGATAGTTAAAAAAATGAAAATAGGTACAACCTATATGTCTCCTGTGAAATATAATAATATGTACACTGCTAGCCTTAGAACAGGTATACCTAGTTGGGCAGCAGTTATCTATTTTTAATCACGATTATTTAAATGGTGTGATAAATAAATATATAAAAATAAATTTGAAAACAGGAGCATTATGTAAAATATTAGGCCCAAAACCAGGAATTGTGGCAGGTACCTGGAGACCACTTAGGAATGAGGAAATTCGTGCATTGACAGGACAACCTTTAATCACCAGCGAAATCAGGTCCAGAAGATTAGCCTGGATTGGACATGTTGTCAGATCAGGGGAAGAAAGAGCCACGAAACGAATCCTGCAAAATATCCCTGTGGACAAGAGACCCCTGGGAATACAAGAGCAGAGATTGATGGACAATGTTACCCGAGATCTGAACGTGCTGAATGCTTGTGATGATTGGGAGTCCACTGCAGCTGACAGGATGGCTTGGAAAGCTATTTTTCAGGAGGCTAAAGCTCTACCGGAGTTGTATGACCATCGGAAGTAAGTAGTAAGTAATTGCATGGCATTCCACCCAATCATTAGCATGATTTCTACCAGTATACAAATGATATTGAATTATTTTGAAACTTGAAGATATTGCATTATAGACTTAATCCATTAAGGCTAAATTTTTCTTATGTGTAAATAAATTTGTAGGGAATTTAATGATAGAAGATGTGACATATTTATTTATTTATTTTATTTTATTTTCATTTGGAAAACATACAACAGTAAACATAAAATCAAACTATAAGAACACTTAATCAATAAAAATACCGTCAAGACAGTTTCCACAATTATTTGTATAAATCAAAAAGCAGAGACCGGTACATATGTAGGTACCTACTTATAAAAAGAGAAAATAATATTAAATCACATACAAAACAAAACATATTTGGTTTAAAGAGTGGGAATAGGAAATAGGGAGAGGGAGAGGACGGACAGGGAGAGTAAATCTCATATACCTACATATGTATAAAACAGAAGTAATGCTGAACAACACGAAACCACTATTCACTGTCGCAAATCACACGCATTACCTCGCGGCGAAACTGATTAACAGGTGAGTAAAAAATATTGGTATGCATCGAAAATAATGCATCAAATCTAACGCTACGTCCTACGTAGGCGATTCAAAGCGAACGCGATTGCGAAGCGATGCGGTGCGGATACAAGCGAATTCAATGCGATGCGGTGCGACGCGGCGGCTCTGTCCTACGTGTGCGCGAATCGTTCCCTCTGCCGCCAGCTACTGTCATGGATGTACGTATATAAAATATTCAAGAAGTATGTTCGGCAGAGAAGTGAAACTAATGTTGTGTACTTAGAGAGGCATATTTATGGGGGATATCACAATTTGTATGAAGAATTACGTGATCTTGAATTAATAAATGAGACTGAATTTACATATTTCCGGGAAACATATCAAAATTTGACATTTGTGCAAGCGAGAGAAAACTTTGTGTTTTAAACAACATCCTATTGTAAAATAGCAATAATAAATAAATGTGTTTACTTGTAGTCCCATTTATTTTTGCCAAATCCTTAAATTCGCGGTTCGATAATAATAATTCTTTTGTCCCATAATATGGGACGTTCATGGACAGAAATTAAAATGTATGTTTCTGACATGTCAAAAAACAATGGCACCGCTTTCAATTCGCGCGAAAATATCAAACCAACTGATCGCGTTCGATTCGCACCGTGCCGCGCCGCATCGAAACCTACGCGCGGTCGGTAACGTAGGACACTTCCATAGTTACCGACTGTTTATTTTCGCGCCGCGCCGCGTCGCTTCGCATTCGCTTTGAATCGCCTACGTAGGACGTCGCGTAAGACAGATGCGCGGGATCGTAGCATTCATCCGCAAATTAGTTCTACAGTGTGGAACATTTAAGATGTTTGACTGGCAAACTGACCTTCCCGGGACCCGAATATTCACAAAACTGACAAGCTCAGGCGAGTCAATAGCATATTGATTGGTAGTGGAGTATTATGCGTATAGTACAAATCGTATTCAGTGTGGATTGGGCATTCAAAAAACACATGGTTCAGGGTCTCAGCTTCCTCTCCACAAGCACACGAAGGACTATCCCTTACATGTATCTTGTAGAGGTGACTGTTAATAAGGCAGTGTCCTAGTCTGATGCGACATATATTTGATACGTCTCGTTTGGTCATGCTCTTGTCGTGGAACTATGGTTTTAGAGGAATAAAAATTTGGATGGATTTATAGGATGAAACTTTCATAGTACTGGTCATATTATTGCAGTCAATGATCCATTTGGAAATTATTTCTTTTTTAATTGACGCTATTAAGTATTGGAAGGGAATCATAAAATGAGAAGGTTTTTTCTATAATCCCCATTGGGGATTTTAGATCAAGAATGTGTAAACCCATTCTCTTTATCAATCGATTTAGATGATAGGCACCTGACTGTGTCAAAATAACCAAGCGAAAATAGCATATTTATACAATCGTTATATTATAGCTGTTAATAACCATATCTACTCATCAATTTAAAATACATGTGAGCTTATAGATAAGAACGTATAGTAAGATGGTTATTTGATTATGATTAATTAACTTTATAGAATATTTACAAGAAGGATTATTGCGTGTTCAAAAAGGTATAATTAAAACTCATCTCTGTACAATATCATGGGCCCACGTTAGTAAGGGCCCGTGACGCAAGTCCCAACCACCGTTCACCTGTACTCAAATACCTATACTAAAATAGGTATTTGAGTACAGGTGAAGGCCGCAGAGTGTAGAGAGAAATGGCGATGGAATCTGAAGGAGGCCAAGGCCCAAAACGGGCTGTAGGGCCAATGACGATGATGATGACTATTATAATTTGAGTCGATTTTTTTTGTGTTGCACTACGAGCATTTTGTGACGCAACATTTTCGTATGAGCCTTGAAATTTTATTAGAGTTAATTTTTTTTGCGTTCTTAGAAGCGGCGAGCGTCACATCCAACAACCTATATCAGTCATTTTGTAAGTATACACAGGGACTTTTTCCCCTTTTAAGGGGTTTTGTCAGATATACACTACAATCAATTAGGTGCAACTGATAATTCATGCAATAAAAGATTGTACTCACTTCTTCGTCTTCTTTCCCTTGGCGCTTTTTGTCCCGTTTCTATCGGGGTACGCTTTGACCATAATCCTAGAATTGGCGAGTCTGGTTATTACATTGAAGCGACTGCCATCTTACTTTCGTAACCCTTAGAAAGGGGAACCGGACAAATTGGATCATGGCTGCACATAGCTAGTGATATAAATCCGCACATAGATTTTTTTAAAAATACATAGGTGCATGCCCCGCCCGGATTCGAACCGTCGACCTCGTGCATGCGAGGCGACGACCTTACCACTGGGCTATCACCGCTCTATACAAGATTGTACTCACTCTGATGATACATCAGATATATACATCAGAGTGAGTACAAAAGATTGTACTCATTCTGATGTACATTTATTTAGAACAATGTTATATATAGTATTTATTAAATTATTATATTAAATTCATACCTAATAAGAATGTGGAGGAAAGTACGCGATACGTCTAGGCCGGGCGAATGAAGAAATTCCGAATGATGAGAGTAGGAGGAGATCATTGTTTATACATACGTTCAGCTAGAATTGGTAGCCATGACAAGCCAGGAGTGATGTGGGGACATCCTAGGAATGGTCCACCACAAACATATTTTTTTTAATTTTTTTTTTTACATTACCTACTTTTCGGGCAAATTATAGGTACTATGTCAAATATTAATTTTACACGCACCCAATAACATGTTGCCACATTCTGGAGCTTGCGAAGTTAATCGTCTCACAGATCCAGACTGAAAACACCATTAAAAACTGTGTCTCCACCGGGAATCGAACCCGGGACCTTTGGATCAGAAGTCAGATACCTAACCAACTGAACCACGAAGGCCGACATGACATGTGTGTCTGTATATATAAACATTTTCAACGGGCCAACCCTGAAAAGTGAAACACGCAAAGTAATTTTTTTTTCAGTGAGCGCTTTATGTCACTTGTTAGTTGAGGTAAACACACACACACACACATACAGACACAGCTGTTTACACAGTAAACACACGAACACACACTAAAGTACATTATTAAACCCGCCCAGAGAGGGAGCCATAGTCTACGTGACTTTTTCCCAGTGAATTAATCCATACATAATGATTTTACAAATTGACTTTGAAGTCATATAACTAATACAAAAAGGTATTTCAAATACAAACATTAATTTATTTTTTTATTAATTATATTTTTATTCACTCGATATGAGGTCACTAAGAAGAATGTGTGGTAAAACGATGTATGATAGAATAAGAAATGAGGATATTAGACGAGAATGTATGATTGTGAGACATGGACATGGCAGAAGACGTATTAAAGTAGAATTAACGCTGTTTAAATGAGATCACTTAGAAGAATGTGTGGTAAAACAATGTATGGTAGAATAAGAAATGAGGATATTAAACATAAATGTATGCTAGTGAGACATGGACAATGGACATGGCAGAATACGTATTAAAGTAGAATTAACGCGGTTGAAATGAGGTCACTAAGAAGAATGTGTGGTAAAACGATCTATGGTAGAATAATAAATTAGGATATTAGACGACAATGTATGCTTGTGAGACATGGAGATGGCAGAAGACGTATTAAAGTAGAATTAACGCTGTTGAAATGAGGTCACTAAGACGAATATATAGTAAAACGATGTACAATAGAATAAGAAATGAGGATATTAGACGAGAATGTATGCTTATGAGGCGTGGACATGGCAGGAGACCCAATAAAGTAAAATTAACGAGGTTGAAATGAGGTCACTAAGAAGAATGTGTGGTAAAACGATCTATGGTAGAATAATAAATGAGGATATTAGACGACAATGTATGCTTGTGAGACACGGAGATGGCAGAAGACACAAGAAAGTAAAATTAACGAGGTTGAAATGAGGTCCTTAAGAAGAATGTGTGGTAAAACGATGTGTAGTAGAATAAGGAATGAGGATATTAGACAAGAATGTATGATTGTGAGACACTGAGATGGCAGAAGACACAAGAAAGTAGAAATTAAGGAGATTGAAATGAGTTCACTAAGAAAAATGTGTGGTAAAACAATGTATGGTAGAATAAGAAATAAGGATATTAGACAAGAATGTATGCTAGTGAGGCATTGACATGGCAGAAGACGTATGAGGTTTTCGTTCCTCTTATCAGCCATAGATATATACCGATATTTGTCAGACGATAATACATTGTGATTTACCTTTCAGAGTAAAATATCAGCAAAATACTAATTGATAGTTTTCAATAAAAAATATTCTTAAAATTGCGAAATCATAACTCACTACTATATTTTTACTATAGGTATGTTGTATATTTTTACTAAAAAATGTTGGTACATAATATCATAAATACAATTTTTACACCATGTGAATATTGTTGGTTGGAAAATATTGCCATTTGGCAATAAGCCCGCCATCGTGCACATGTGCTCAAAAAGCATTAAATAAATAAAATAAATCCCCTTGGGTTAGTGAGGAGTGAGAATTCATATTTCATATGGTTTAATGCGCAGAAGACACATGTCCACATTTGACATTTTAGAGAAAGCAAAGTTTGAGATTCTCAATTTATTTAATAATAGTAAATTAATTCAGAAGATCTTAAAAATTGTATTCCTTGTTTATTTGTTAATTTTATCGACGGACAATTCGTGGTGAAACTTCATTATACTAGGTATAAATGAAAACACTATTTAGTTTTAGTTTCACTATTTAATTTTAACACTGGCACTCACCGGTATCGATCTGTTGAAGATCATCGTCAGAGTGCGCGAAAATGAAAGTGAACAGAGTATAAATAGGTGTAACTGAAATATTGGTACACAACCTTTTTTTGTAAAGTTCTATCAGTTCGATTAGTATTGCCAGAAAGAACTGATGAAGAAAACTGTCAAACAAAACAGTATGGTAAATATGTGTGATGTATATAAAGTTAAGTAATGTTGAAGTAGATAGAAAAACTGATTTTACATTATAGAAACGAATTATCAGAAATATAAATATTATTGAGTATCCTTGTTTTTTTTTAATGTCATTATTATTATTATATTTGTTGCTTATTCTTGCAATTTAATGTACTTATATTAACTCATTTTACAAAAAATAGACATGTGACATGCTTTTAATCATCGATATTATGTATATATAAAAATAATCTATCCATGAGAGTATTTAGCTGTGGTTTTATCTGGTTGAGATATCCATAAATGGTTCACTTTAGTATCTACTATTCATGGATAATGGTTTGTGTTCCGCTTTGGATGGGCATTACACTTATCTAGTATCTACATTATCTACATACATTCTTAGTATAGGCACATTCATAGCAGGTAACGACTTCTTCCCACTATGTACAATGTACACATATTTTTACTTATCTGTGTGAACTTACGTGAATTTAAAAACCAACACCAATTAAATTCATTATTACTGATTACATGTTTTTACCCCTCACTAACCCAAGGGGATAAAGTGGGAAGTTATGATTTCAAAATTTTTAAGGCTATTTTTTTACTGTAGATTATCAACTAGTATCATGCTGAGATTGTATTCTGAAGGTTTCATCACAATGTATCTGTGCGTGTGTGCTATGCACGGCGTGTATATTTTACTTTATCGATTATAGACTAAAGAACTCATTCGATTCTATTCAAATTTTTCAAATATATCTAATACTCGCTTAGACCCCATTAAATTTTGAAGGATATCTGGGTATTGCTTCTCAACTTTTTTAACTGTCAAATATTTCAAAGTGACCCAAGCTCAGGAAACCTAAAATTTTCAATTTAAAACTACACTTGCACCTCTGTATCACTTCAAACTACCACAAAACCTTATAAAACTTAACTAACACTATGACGTATAAAAATAATAGAACTGATTTATATAACGCTACTCTGGGACAGGCATAGCCTAGTAGAGTAGCCTTATCCACAAATTAAAATATAAATATGAATACACTTATGACTTAAGTTTTAACTTTTAACTTAATTATAGTATTATACATTTTATTAACTACTTTATCAAGTTATATTGTACCTACTTCTGGGGGGCAAGTCTGGTTCGACCGGCGAAATCAAAACCCTAGTGATTACCCATATCATGGATTTAATTATCGTATGGAGTTCTATCCACACTCTTGTCCATAGTAAAGGTCCGCAAGATCACATATCTGGGTCACATAATGAGGGGGGAGAAGTATCACTTGCTCCAACTAATACTGAAGGGCAAGATAGAAGGTCGCCGAGGGACTGGAAGGAGACATGTCCTGGCTGCGCAACATTAGGGAATGGACCGGCTTCAGAACCGTGGAACAGATATTCCGAGCAGCACAGGACAGAGAGGGATTTGCCAGAGTGATAGCCGTCGTTGGGGGTTCCTGACATGGCACCGAAAGAAGAAGATGGAGTTCTATGACACCTAAAGATATTGTATAACTCCATATAATAATTATATCCATGATATGGGTAATCACGAGGGTTTTGATTTTGCCGATTGAACCAGACTTGCCCCTCCAGTGTAGTTGTAAAAAAGATTTTTAAATAAATACAAAAAAATATGGTAATGTTATGTTGGGAATTTTATACATCGCATTTGGATAACTATAGACACCTCATATAAATGCCAAAAGCAAATAATGCACTTACCTACCTTTAATAGGCTGGCAGATTCTTGGACAGAGGGCACTCTTCTGCGCTCCTGCAGTGTGAGCATTTGTTTTTGATGATTTGAAGCGGTGTTGAAATATTTTCAAACTACGATGTTATTGAACAATTATGCGGCGATGAGAGCGATCGGAAATTAGCGGGTTTTATTCATTGGCGACGCAGTGACGCAGAAAAAATATGACAGCTTATTACAATTATTGTATGATAATACAGTTTCAAATAAAGATGATTTCCTTTTAGGGCATGATAATTCTTATGTGAGTTACAAAAGAACACTTTAACTAAGCAGTTCACCAATTTTACATTTTAATGAGATGATGATATCCAATAAAAATTGAAGGGATTTCTATTTTCAAAAGTAACATGTAGCAAATTCAAAATTTGGTTTTCAAACGTTGGAAGAACTAGATTTTCGCATATTAAGGATTTCCCAATAGCAGATGTTCCTTCTGATCGAAGCAAGTTCCCATCTTGTGAAATATCATTTGAAAAAAAAAAAACATGTGATGGCCATATTGTTACTAACGAAAACTTTATTGAAGTAGTACAAATTTGTCCAATGACACAACGGTATGTAGCCTTTTTAGATTAAGAAGAATTCCTCATAGTTATGGCTTACTTTAACTCTTTAACGAACAAAATGGGATAGTGAGAACAACAAAAAAAAAAGAGGGATATAATTTTTCCTGTAAAAGTTTAGTGATGATTAGACTCAACTCATGCCAATCTAGTATCAAAAATAACAAAATATTTACTGTATTGTGTACTAACTTACCCCTCTTATGATTTCTATTCGATGTATTTTTCTGAACGACAAGCGGGAAAGTCTTTTGTTTTTAGGGTTGCCAACTAATAAGCGCGAATATTGTTAATACACAGTAGGTAAGTACAGTCGCGGATTATTTTTGACAGCGGTATGAGAAGCGCCGAAGAATCTTGACGTTGACATAGCAGACCGTGTTGCAAAGTTGAAATGGCAAAGGACAGGGCATGTTGCAAGACAGGGTACCGAGAGGTGGACACCCAGAACACTAAAATGAAGACCGTGGGAAAATAAAAAACCGGTAGGGCGGTCACAAAAAAGATGGGTCGACGGTATTATTCCGGTTGCGGGAAGGGGTTGGCTGGGAGAAGCACAGGACCGAGAGAGATGGAGTTCATTGGATGAGGCCTACATCCAGCAGTAGAGAGATGGCTGACAAAGAAGATAGGAAGCGCGGATGACGAATCCCAGAAGAAGCCTCTTGATCGCCAATGGCCATTGGATTAACGCATTACTTCTTCCGGCGATGCACAAAGATAAATCCATTGAATGTAATGAATAATTTATCTTAAATATCAAATGAAGAGCGCGAACAACAATCGATCTGCAAATTGAAAAGTTTGATGGTTGATCAACTAGCGATAAATAATTATCGCTGAGCAATTCATGACGATTTGACCACCTCCTTCTAATTTTAAAGTTGGTTAAAAATATAAAAGATAAATATGCTAATATCGACCATATCTTAAAAAAAAATTCGTAGAAGGTAAATAGTTTCCAAATAAATAAAGAAATTGATCGATCAATGAGGTGAAAATATTTCTGAGGGGTGCCAGAATGTTTTGAGGGAAGTTTGAGACAAGCAGAAAAGGAAATCTCCCAAGGGGGTGGTTCCCTATCGAAGATATCTGATATCATTTTATAAACCGTTAGCCGAACGATACTAAAGTTAAGTTTGAAAATAAAAAATGATACTAAAGTTGACTCTGCGTTGAATTGATCCGCAGGTGTAATAAATTATGAAATTTTACCGTCAACATAAAACTATTATACTTCTTCCATAATCAATTTCTCACCCGCTTTAGCGTCGTCTGGTTTTTACGCGTCTTTTTATCGGTTTTGATTGCTCTACCTCAACCGATAAAATTCGTAGCTAGGGCATAAAGATAATGATGAATAATTTCAATTAGATTCGATAATTTCTTGGAAGTTCGTCGTTCGAAGTAAACTCGGCAAGACATTTTTTTTCCCACGCACCGCCAGAAAACATATTTAACACTGCAATGGACTATCGAGTGTCGACCAAAATGACGTCCCAAAAGACTGTGAGACGATGGAAGGTCTTGGTGGTGGAAGACATGCGGGCATGTGATGTCTCTGAGTACTACATAAGTGGAGGAGCGCAGTACAGAGAGCTGACGACCCCATCACCATGTGGGATAAAAGCTAAGAAAGAGAGAAATATCTTCCTGCGTTAACACCCGTTATGCTTACGGGTACTAAAAACAACCCCTTGCAACACTCAAATAAAGTGTCAACAAGATCTTATTTTAGAAAAAACAGCAGGCTCGTCGCTCACTAAAAGTTAACATAAAAGTGCACCGTATTTTCGGCAAAAAGTATATTGAAAACCCTGAAGTTGCTTTTCGTCGTTACAGCACAAGAAGAACAAAACCTTGTAGATACTGGAGCAAGAGTGTTAAGGAAATCTGATTATAAAGCTGATTTTTATTCATACCTTTTCCAAGAGCATTGAACCGCCTCTTTGACTGCTCCACTACCCCCTCTACGAGAATCATTATGTAACCTTCCAGTAACGAAAAAAATGAATAAGGTTGAAAATGACCTAACGTTCAAACGTAGAAATATTTATATTAGTGATTGCTCAGTGGTCAAAATCCGACCATAATGGGCATGATGACTAATTTTGAAAAACTATCTCACGATGTTTTTACGCATTCACTGTATTCAAATATATATACATTTCTACATAAAATAAAGGTTTAGTATCAAAAATCGCCATTTTAAAATCAAATTTGACATTTACGCCAAAAAACACTTGTAGTATCATGGCGGCAGCCGACCCTGACGGTGACGTCACGATATCGTAAACTACATATCACTACTATATGTACTATATGTATTCTAAGACGATTATAATCAATTATTTGTGTATTTATAATAATTTGTGTATTTATAATCAATTCAAAAGTGGATAAGTGTTGTGCGGTCCCTAAATGTACAAACACGACGAAAAAAACACCAACTGAGGTATTTGTTTTCGTCCCACGCGAAAAAAAAGATAAATAAGTGATTAAATTTCGCACGGCGAGACACAAGTGTATTTTATTAAGTACGCGTTTACAATGAAGTACAGTATTTGTTCCCCAACGTTAAGCTCTCAGTAATATAATATTTACCATTATTTAGGCAATAAGCATATAAAGAACTTCATTAATGTCCAAACGTCAAAGGCCATCATACGTTTCCCGCGTATGTTTTTAGCTTATGAACACCATAATGTAGAGAGAAGAAGGAGCATATTTTATCGATTTTTGAGATGTAAGTTGTATTTAAATTACAGATAAATAAAGTACTTATATGTACTTATTATTAAGTTTTTACGTTTCGAAATTCTGATGAGCAAAAGTCTTTGTGCGACGCAAAGAAATATCCGACCATCAAAAGTTCCATTCTAGGTAAGACAGGCAGAAGAAATGACTACTATAGCTGCTGTTGCTAAAAATAACGATAGCAGATAAATATAGCTTGTTATGAACACAATACAAATAACGAGCGCTATGTAATAATTCGTATGCTGCTAAAATTGTAACGATATTTTAAAACTCATGCTTCGCGTAATCGCCGTCGTTTCGCGAATCGCTTCATTGCATGAAAAAAATATAGCTTGGTAGTTTAGTTTGGCAGTGACCAGCATCATAACGTGTCGAACGTTCGTCAGCTCACCATCGCGTGACAAAATTGTAGAATACTAAAACTAAATAAGTTTACCATACGTTGCGAGCGTTCATTATTTATTTATTTTTTCAATAAGAACTAAGTTACATACAAAATACAATAAACTTAGGCCCGATATTACAGTCGGCCCTCAACTCATTGAGTTTGTTAAACTCAAGATTAATGTTATGGGGAGATTGAATCCATTTCCGTATTACAGTGCAATATGACATGTCAGTTACTAAATCTTCAATTATAGACATATTTCACTTTTTCTGTGGTTATTATCTGTCAAATTTAAATAACCTCAAATAACACGAAATACAAAACGGGACGCTACGACTTTAAATACCATTGTTTTATTATCCAACATGATAAATTTAATTTTTTCACCAAAATAATGCTTTTAAATGCCCATGTTCAATACGGCTGTAAGTTTTTTTTGTTGTGTGGCGCCACCGTCGATACAACTAACGCCTTTAGTGATACAACACTGAAACTACACACGTTGCCTAACGCCTCTAGTGATAGAAACTGAAACTACACGAGTTGCCTAGCAAATGACAGTTGACTCACAGTTAAGTACTTAATCTGCCAGAAACGTTGAGTTAAATATTTGTCGTTTTAGTGACATATTTGAGGGAAGATTAGGCCTTAACGGACACTGTAATACGCTATATTTTTGTAAAACTTGAGTTTCGCTCTTAAACTGACATTGTAATACCGGCCCATAGTGTCCCCCGATAGGTAGGCGAGTATCTAGGTAAATTTAAACTATTTGCTTTGATGAATCCTTGTTCCATTGCTATTTTATTGTTTTGTTTTAGTTTTAAGTACCTAATTAAAATATTAATATATCAATAACAGCAAAATAAACAAAGTCCAGACCGACAATTAATGCGTATATTGTATTGAAGACTATCAGAAGAATTGACGCGACCATACTATGACGTCGTGCGCTCTGATTGTTTTTTCTCATAAAATGGCGGACTAACACATTTTGTATTTTTATATTTATAATATTATTATTATTCACTCCTTTAAAATGAAAATAAGTACATTTTTTAAATCTTTATAACCTATTTTATTTTTTAAAATCATAATTTCAATGATTTTTTTCTTACAGTCATCACATCTATTACATGACATTCCATTTTTTTTAATATATTAATCATAATATGTATATGAATCATTACAATTATCCCATATGTATATTAGATTCATCATAATACATTGTGTATTTCCATTTCAACCTCATGTAACACTGTACAACTCCCACAAACAATATAATAACAACATCATTTTATTTTATAATCAAGCAATGAAAGCCACCAAGTTATTTATTTCTGAAACGTTAAATATTCTCCACCACGTTACAATACTCGGTGCGTGTTATAACAGATGCGTCAACGATTCAATAGAGCGGATGGCGATATTATTTGGTTTATTGTCCCAAATAAACCAAATAAATCAATAAATAAAAATAGCATGTTTAAAATAAGCAGCATATTCCATATAGCTTGTTATGAAAAAAATAGCCATTTCGAACAACACTACAGTTGACAGTAACAAACACAATTGACAGTAACAATATGGTGACGTCATGCGCTCTGATTGGTGTTTCACATAAAATGGCGGACAAACATATTTTGTATTTTTATTTTAATAATATTAATATTATTCGCTCTTTTAAAATGAAAATAAATATATTTTTTCAAATCTTTATAACATATTTTATTTTATAAAATCATAATTTCAATGATTTTTTCTTACTGTCATCACGCCTATTCATTAAATTTTCAAATTCAAAAGTCATTTAGGTTCTTTTTCAAAAGAGTTTACCTCTATTATAAAATAATCATTGCTTATATATTTTTTTGACCACGTGCTATTAAGTCAGCTGTGAGCGTGTCAAATTCAAAAAAAGTTACACAAAAACGATGCATTAAGTATTAATTTATTGATTTTTTTAAAATATGGAATTGAGATTACTGACCCGTGTTTACCGAGAGATGGTTTTGGTCCATTCTCTCGGAGCGAATTCAAAATGGAAAACCTCTTGAAACTCAATGGACCAAGAAGGCAGAACATGGGGCTTTCATCAGTCGAAAAACTCCTCTAAGTGGCCCTGTCTTGAAAATCTAAAGCGTCACCTGTTCTCAAACTTTAATTTTAATTTTTTTAATATAATACCAGAAAACCCACCCTTAAAAAAGGAAGGTTGGGATATGGTCCGGAATTCAGAGTGGCATAAGAGCAGCAGCGACACAATTTGCGAAGAGTGAAACTCTGGGTCAATAATAAGCCTAATCAAACCGGTTATCATATGGTTATATGGTTTCAAGTCCTGGTGCATGACACTCAAGAACCGAAAATGATTGCTGACATTCGAAAACAAGATATAGCGGAATTTCTTTTTGAAAAATAATGAATATGTCCTACATATACATCTTCATACATCCCCTAAATAAAGCATATGCATGTACTATATGTGAACGAAATCGATCCAGGCAGGGTTCGAATTCGTGACCATTGGATTACTAACCGATTGCTCTAACCGCTCTTCCACCATCCATCTAATATTTAGGCCCCAGGTCGGGAATTGCGGCAAGTGCCTGGAGACAAAGATTCGAATGCACAGTCCTGGGTAACTAATTACTAACTCCTTATTCATTGGAGTATTCTTAAGGAAGCAATTGAATTGCAGATACATCACTAACCAAATACTAAATCTTACGCCAAACTTAAAGTCGATGGTGTAGCATTTCACATTATTGTGTATGAAGAAAATAGATTGATAGGTTTTCTATGGATTTATACTGACGTTTAAAATATTTATAATGGTGACAACACAAACACATGTAACCAAGCTCACACTGACAGCTCTTTGTCACGATTCTTTTGAAATTGCAGCGAATTTTTGGCATCTCCTATAGATTGCTGAAAACTCTGATAGGGATTTGATTTGACAAAATTACCTTTTACATATTTGATTAAAGTCGCTAAAATGATCATCCATAGAAGAAATACTCGTATTTTAACATAACTTTTTAGGAGTTTGCAAATATTGGTTTACGCAAATGCGCATACGCTATGTATGTCAATGTGCAATCCGATTCTCAAAAAAAAACTTCGTAACATCCTTAAGTTATGACGCCACAAGATCTCCTTAATTTAATGATCAACTGTGCAATGAAAAGCAAGGTTAGTATTTAGAATCAAGTATTTTGGTCGGACTCTGCGTTCGGTCCTAAGAAGCAATGGAGAAATTCGGGTATTTTTTGGACAACCCTTCAAAATCACTTTTGAGATCAGGTCTACAAGATTAGCCTGGATTTGACATGTGGTCAGATTGGGAGAAGAAAGAGCCACAAAACGCATCCTACAAAATAACTCAACAGGAGAACTCTGGGAAGACTAGGATACAAAGGCAGAGATTGATGGACAATGTCACCCGAAATCAGAATGTCCTGAATGTTTTTGATGACTCGGAGTCCATTGTTACTTACAGGAGGCATGGAAATCCATTGTTCTGGAAACTAAAGGTCTAAAGGAGTCGTACGGTCATCAGAAATAAGTAAATACCATTAAAAAGTGGTTTTATTTTCATTAAAAATATTAATGAAAATAAAATCCCATTTCTAGTCAAAAGTTTCCAAACTCATCAAGCTTCTATTTCTAGAGTGAATTTACAAAACAATCCCATACTCCCTATTTATAATATACCATTTTCAGCTATAATGTTTAATCCTTGTGTTATTATGACACTTGGAATCGATAAAACATAGAACAACCAGAACTCTGCGATCATAAATTCTGAATTTAAACAAATAATTCACACTAAGTATCCAAATTACACAGACGTATACACAGACGGCTCTAAATTCCCAGGCTCTTCCTGTGGATCCTCCGTTTACATACCAAATATCAACATTAAAAATTCATACTCTCTACCTAGCACAATATCAATATACACAGCAGAATGTTTCGCCATACAACAAGCACTAGAACAAATACAATTACATAATATCGTAAACGCATTGATATTGTCAGATTCACTTAGTGCCCTTCAGAGAATCACATCAAATTTATTATACTCTCCTCATGATCAACTTATGTGCTCAATTAAATTAAAACTTTTCTCACTTCAATCCAAAAACATCACCATAATTCTGGCCTGGATCCCAGGACATCTGGAAATCATGGGGAACGAAATAGCAGATTCATTAGCCAAATCAGCTTCTTCTGGTACCAATTTTAATATAAATCTGAACATTATATCCCCCCTCTAAACTAGCATGATTATTTTACGCAGGAATCCAACCCTCTATTCCCAAAAAACCTTGGTTTCAGGGAAAGAGACTCTCTAGGGGGACATATCATGTATCACGCGTATGAGAATTGGCCATTGTCTTGTTGCTTCGCATCTTTACAGAATTAATGTTATTAACAGTCCACTTTGTGAATGCGGTCAGGAGGAGGAGACTCTTGACCATTTATTTTTTAATTGCTTCAACCGTTTACCAACCAACAATTTATTTTACTTTAATCTGGTTAAAGTAACTTGTACATCCCCAATCAATATATCATATATAATGCCGATTCAAAATTTTAAATTAACAATCATATTTAAAAATAAATTAAACACTTGTTTTTCTTTCTACATTTATTTTTACTCTCCAGAACGACCGTTTCGCCTGGTGAAGGCCTTTTCAACTGGTGAAGTACATGGTGTGGTTTTTTCTTATATAGGTACATTAGATGGAATTTATACAAAGCAAAAAAGGTGGGTGGTTGTTACAGTCTAAGTATTATATCCAGTCCTAATCTCTTGTTCTTACCTGAGCATTTGTACCTAATTGCAGCTGTGGGGAATTGTCATCTTTGGGATATACCCACTTTTATTGCCTAGGTATCTATTTACTAAATATGAGAAAAAATACACGTTGAAATAATATCTTACATTATACATTAATTGCTTTGGGGTGGGTGGTTGTTACAGTTAAAATATTATATCTAGTCCTAAACAATTAGGTCGTGTTGCAGCTGTAGGAGATATTCATTCTGGAGAGTAATAATTATTATTCTGGAATTAATATTATTATTCTGGAGAGTAAAAATAAATGTAGAAAGAAAAACAAGTGTTTAATTTATTTTTAAAAATGTAATTCTACATAGTAAACGCTGTCAGTGTAAATAAAATTAAAAGTGCAACAATCATATTGCTTAACTTTTAAAGTCAAACAACATCAAACTTTAATTGATTTAATTTTAACAAATTCAACCAAATTATGATTCAACCACCAAGGCAAAAAGCATTCTCTGTAGGGTGAATTGCCATTAAACAAAAAAAAAGTGGTATGTACCAAACTGAAGAAACAAAAGTCTTGATATATGTAGTATGTTACAAAATTTCAAGAGTACCCATTCCTGTAAAAATGAAAATAAAACGCATATTTTTATAGCCGAACAATGTTTTAATTCATATATTTTACAACGATATAAATAAAAGTTCGGTTGAAAATTACTTTTAAAAATACCTGGTTATCTTCGTAAATATTTAAAGCCAGCTCTTGGTCACGTAATTATTTGAACTTGACTAAAGAAACGCGTTTCTTAGTCTAAGTTGTCGTGATATGTGAAAATAAGCTTCTCGTCAAGGTTGAGAATCACTGCAACGAATCCGTCGTCTGAGAATAAAACATGCCGGGTTATGTTTTGGCTTTATGGACCATTGCTTCTCCACGCAAGAACTCTACTTTGAAATATTTTCATAAGAAATCGCTTGCAGAGGCTGCTCTCGATCGCCCCGTCCTGTCAATGAAGAAAAAAACTTTAATTTCTATGACGACCTGTCGATAGATGAGGATAAAAAAGCCCTTATTTTTCTTCTTTTTTCTCCTCCCCTTTTGCCAAAACCTACCGGACCATGATGAGGGCTGCGGCTTAATGGATCTCTTATTTCAATGCGACACGAAAAAAATGATGAATGTCGAGTGTGATTAAATCAAATTTTAAATAAATTCGACTCGAAGACTGTGAATACCTACTACGTACTTTGGTGGCTTTACTTTTGTATGGCGTCTTTTGAATTGTGTCGAGTTGTTTGGTAAGTCATGTCATAGGCAGTTTGTTCTCTCGAGAAATGAAAATACTAGACATCGATTCTGAAAATATCTCGAGAAATTTGAAAAAACCAATTCGTGATAAAATCCTCTTTGGCACTGTGGCAGACCACCTTCTGGAGAAATATCTTTCGAGGGCGCGCCCAGCAACAACAAGTATATTTGTTTGTCGCTAGGCCGAGTTCATCGCCCGCGATGTCAAGCGAGTGATAATAAACTTCAACAAGGTATGATAGTTCGATGAAATGATCTAGAAAGTTCGAGGACATTGAACGTTGTCTGTAAACAGGACGTCATTTTTCGACTTACTACGTTTCGCTTATCTACTCGCTCGCTCACTTAGACTCGCTCGCTAACTCGCTAACTCGCTTGTACTGTAATACTGAATCGTCTTATTTAAAATACCTACGCATCGTGAGAAAGTGCCTCTGTATATTTATTATTGATTATAAATTCACCTGTGTGAAATCTGCTATATTAATTGTGATCAATATACTCGTAAGTTAAAAATCATTCATTCTTTTCTTCCTTCTCTCTAAACCACTGTCCTTGTAATATTTAATACAAACCGTATCAAATCTCCTTGATTTGATACAGTTATTACGGTTATTTTCACAGGTGAACAGTTTACATTCATTTTAATATATATATACAAAAGTATAATGTATAGTTAGGCCTGCCATCCAATTACGTATATCCACTGTTAGTTATATTCAACACAACAGAAGAGAAAGAATGCAAAGAAATAATGACTAGGTGAAGGGCAAGAATAGTGAGATAGGAAAGTGACGAGGAATGTCAGAGGATAACTAAAGGAGAGAGAGCAAATTAAGTTGTACTGTACTCATACGAGAAGAAAAAACATCTATCCACTGTTATTTCGGATCATGTTGATAATTCTTTCATATACCTGCTATACGGATTATGAAATAATTCTAAACTATTGAAGTTTATGGTAGAATTTTTTCTGTGATTAGTTTTGTAATTTGTTATATACAAATGATCAGTTTGTCGGGTTGTCCTAGAGGGAACACGGTAAGTAATAAGATTAACAATTCCGATAAATCGAATTTATTATTAACAATTTAATATAGTAAGCTTTGATCGTGGATAATTTTTCTGTGTACAAGTGATTCCAGATTATGATACTTCAACGAAGCTGTATAATCTGGGAATCGCAAATTAAATTTATATTGTACTTTTTTCAAAAATGTAGCCTATTTTTTAACAGATTTTTAATTATCTCAATAGAGACGATGTTGGAATATTTAGTACTGTAGGAGAACCGGGAAATCAAGGCACCTACAGGGCTTACGACCTTTCATCGGCTGGTTTACGTGATCACTTTATACGCTTGCGCAACGTTCACCAATTATGCCTTTTTAATGAGATCCCTATCAATTCAATAAGTGCTGTGCGAGAAACACTGTCACCTCATGTATAAGGATTGTTGATATAATTGTTTAAAAAAAACACCTTTACAATAGATGGCGTTACACAAAAGGTTTCTTCGTTATTTCATAGATGGCGATAGTAAAAATGTCTTATTTTCAAACGATCTGTATCTCATTATGAGAATATGAACTTTCAAAATTGCATTGATAATGGAACTCAATAAGAAGGCATAATTGGTTAACGTTGCGTAAGCGCATAAAGTTATCACGTAAACCAGCCGATGACAGGTAAAAAGTCAAATGATATTTTTATTGACAAACTTTTTAACATCTCAATAGAGACGAAGTTGGGATATTAAAGAAGAACCAGGAACTCAAGGCACCCACATGGCTTTAGCATTATTTACAAATAAACTAATTTCTCAATAGATGGCGTTACAAAAAAGGTTTCTTCGTTACTTCATTGATGGCAATAGTGTAATTCCTTATTTTCAGGTGAATTGTTACACACTATTCAAATATATAGAACTTTCAAAAATTACATCGATAAGGGAACTCAATAAGAAGGCATAAATGGTGAACGTTGCGCAAGTGCATAAAGGGATCACATAAACCAGTTGATGACAGGTCGTAGGCCCTGTAGGTGCTTTGAGTTCCTGGTTTTTCTATTATATTCCAACTTCGTCTCTATTGAGATGTACAAAAAATGTCAAAAATATCATTGACTCCTTACAGGGAAAAATCCAATGTTTGTGTATTTGCAACTATTAAAAAATATTCCTCTGAATTTTATATATTTCATTCGTCAGGCGTTCTTCATTCATTTATCCCAAATGCTCAATCCATCCCAATATGTAAACCATCATTCATCCTTCATTTTTTCCTCGTGTCTTCATTTCTTGCCCTGTCATACATCGTTCTATTACAAATTATTCTTAGCGATGTTATTTCAACTGCATTAATTCTCATTTTTTAACTTTTCTACGGACAGTTCTTGGTAGAACTCCATTGCAAATTATAAATAAATTTGGTATGGTAAAATAAAAGCAATTTTTTCAGTTCTTCTAATTTGAAAATGGTCACTGGATGACCGAAACTAGTCAATGTCATTAAATTATTAGAACTCAAAATTTTGGTTTTATTTTACCATACCAAATTTATTTATAATTGTGAGATATGTGAATGAAAGAGATAGCGTGTCTGTAGCGTATATATTGTCTGAATGAGCGCGCGGTACGTCATTCAGGGTTCCGCCGTATTGTAGTAGTACCTTCGTCTAGATGTAAATTGTATTGACCTTGAATTGTACTATATATTAATCGTGTTAAATAAAATGTAAAAAGAAGAGATATCTTTTACTGAATACAATCAAGCAGAGTTCCACCTCAAGTACTAGATATTGTACAAAGACACTATAATAATTTGCATTTATTCTACTTTCGCGCGACTTTTGCCATGTCCAAGTTTCATAAAACTTAGGAATGTATCGGTAAGTAGGCTGTAAAAAAATACAATTAAGTTCGAAAGGACTTTCCGAACAACCTGTCACCTACTCGAACGTGGGACCAACATACGAAGTAAAATAAGGAAAAGCAATATTTATTGATTCGATATTTATTCATTCAAAATTTATGAAATGAAAATTGTTCAGGTATAAAAATTAAATACAGCTCTTTGAGACTTTAATATTTTTTATCAAATATGAAATTATTCATTTGTGGTAGGTACGTAATAAAAAAAGATATTTTCTTGTAAATTTGATTGAACCACGATTTTTACTCTCCACAGCAATGAAGTTGTGGAGATTTATAATTACCTACACAATTTTTTAACATATGTTTTTTGCATTTTTTTCACAACGAGTATCATGTATTGAGTGTATAATATAAGTTTCGTCATGATGTTTTTGTGTATATGGTGTACTTTGAAAATTTGTGTTCTTTTTGCTCTGCGGAACTTGTCTCAATATTTCGTCGTATAGGCTACCGCTGCTAGTAATGTCTATTCCCATGCGTATTTTAAGTCCATTACTTTCGATAACCATGAGCTTATTCCTCCATATACTTCCCTTTGGGCATCCCAATATTGAAGCTGCTTTATTCACTTGTCTCAATGTTTCGTCGTTTATGTTACCGCTGCTAGTAATGTCTATTCCCAGGTATTTAAAGTCTATTACTATCGATATTCATGTGCTTATTCCTCCATATACTTCCCTTTGAGCATTCCGATATTGCAGCTGCTTTATTCACTTGTCTCAATGTTTCGTCGTTTAAGTTACCGCTGCTAGTAATGTCTATTCCCATGCGTATTTAAAGTCCATTACTTTCGATATTCATGTGCTTATTCCTCCATATTCTTCCCTTTGGGCATCCCGATATTGCAGCTGCTTTATTCACTTGTCTCAATGTTTCGTCGTTTAAGTTACCGCTGCTAGTAATGTCTATTCCCATGCGTATTTAAAGTCCATTACTTTCGATATTCATGTGCTTATTCCTCCATATTCTTCCCTTTGGGCATCCCGATATTGCAGCTGCTTTATTCACTTGTCTCAATGTTTCGTCGTTTAAGTTACCGCTGCTAGTAATGTCTATTCCCATGCGTATTTAAAGTCCATTACTTTCGATAACCATGTCTTTATTCCTCCATATACTTCCCTTTAGGCATCCCGATATTGCAGCTGCTTTATTTAATTGTCTCAATGTTTCGTCGTATAGGCTACTGCTGATAGTAATGTCTATTCCCAGGTATTTAAAATCCATTACATTCGATATTCATGTGCTTATTCCTCCATATATTAAAGATTTTCGGATCTATAAAAAAAGAAGAAGAATAAGTTTTGTCATGTATTATTTTATAAATTTTTCAACTTTGTAATCAATTACTGTATATTCATATAAATTAATATAAATTTAAGATAGCACTTTTGGCTCAACTTTCATACAAGGAATGTTATATAAAAATAAATAACTTATAGCTGTAGCTCTCTGAGATAATATAATTAAACAAGTCAATGAATTGGGGTAAGGTGTACAATCGATGAATGTGTCCACTTTATGTAAATGTTGTTCAATATGTACAGTACAATAAATTGTGTTCTTTTGTCTGAAAGATATCCTTAGTTTATTATCCCCACAAAACCACACATATTTCATTACTATTGGATACAGTCACTAAAGCAGATTTTTAGTAGGAGTTACACGGTAGAGATTTTGGACTGAGAGACGCATGTTCACCTCCGACGCCCAAATACATATCTCTAGCGTTTATGTCTCTTGATACAATTGAGTTGATTCTAATTTCACGAATATCAATGAAAATATTTGTAATTGATTTTGGTGAATAAATAAATGGGTTGGAATTAATGTCAATGTTGTATGCAAATGTTTTTGTCACAAACTAAAATTTGGTGGCACAAATATTTGACTATTTTCGGAATGGTTCGGAATGAAAATTGAAACAGTAGGTACTTAACACTAATACTTTTACTGTTAATAAACTCGCTACTTTCACCACCACCAGCTCTACATATATAGGGATTGTAAACGGCCCCTTCCCAGAACGCTAAGTGAGCGACAAAAAAATGCATCGCAAGGAGAGTAATTAGTTCATGGAGCCCTCTAGATTGGCAATATTGGCACCATAGTGCAAAATAACCAATGAATGTGAACTTCAGATTTCTTTATACAGAGGTGTTACCAAGATCTCTGGAAAAAAAAATTGATGGGAGTCTGCCAAAAGTAAGGCTCCATAACTACTATGATAGAATTTCTTAAGGGCTTTAAAATTGTTAAAATCACTTACAAAATAACACACTTTGTTTTGGATTCTTCGTATATCCACTATTAAATTAATCACAATTATTCTTATTGGAGATCATTCAAAATTGTTATTCGAGATCAAAAAATCTGCAGTACCTGTTAGTTGCACCAAAAGCAATAAAAATGAAATAGTAACGAAATGGTAATTTTTTTTTTATTTTTTATTGCAGACAAGTGAAAAGCCAAATACAGAATACAATATAATTTTTTTAAAAATTGAGTACATACCTATATTTACTATCGAATAATTTTGCTGTCACTAGGCGCGCGCGCTAAAGAAATTTCTCGAAGGTGGAATGCAACACACTCATTTAATAGTAGTTAAAAGAAAAACATAATGATCAGACCATGTTGACATATGGTAGCGAGACCTGGACCATCACTCGAAGACAAGTTCAGTCAGTGCAAACAGCCGAGATGAAGATGCTTAGGTGAATGTGCGGCGTCACAAGAAGAGATAAAATACGAAATGAATATGTAAGAGGTAGCCTGGGTGTACGCGATGTATCCGATAAGCTGATGGAGAATAGGCTGAGGTGGTTCGGGCATATCCTTGGAAAACCGCCAGAATATATAGGAAACACTGCACTGGACCATCGAGTGTCTGTCAAAAGATCCAGAGGGCGTCCCAAAAAACGATGGAAAGGCCTGGTGGCTGAGGACATGCAGGAATGTGATGTCTCTGAGGACGATGCTCAGGATAGGGCGAAGTGGAGGAGCGCAGTGAGGAGAGCGGACCCCACCATCATGTAGGATGCAAGCTAAGGAAGAGAGAGAGAGAAAAGAAAAACATAATACATGGCGATACAAAAATCCAACGTGGATAAAACAAATGCACTTAAAATACATTTGTTTCATTTTGAGCCGGCAACTAAGCAAACTATCTGATGTTTCTTAAGACACGATCAAGTCTGTGATGTCTAACGGCACCTTAAGTACGGACCGTTGTATGTACCTACCTTAATGTCCTATGTGGTTTGACATAGATAATTTAATATTCAGCAAGGGTTACGGTATAGTTTAAGTGCGTATTACAACAGTTCACACATTGTGAAATATTAAATAACCACATTCGGGGTGCGCAGGGGTGATCGAGATACCATCCAACTTACAACGCAGCAGAAAAGATAATGCCAGTTACGTAGTAGAGGTCGCAAACCATTTTGGAAAAAAATATTGCATACATGGCAGAGCGGTTAGCGCGCTGGGCTAGTAATCCAGTGATCGCGAGTTCGAATCCTGCCTCGACCGATTTCGTTCACCTTTAGCACAAGCATTTATTTGCTTATTTTAGGGAACGTAGGAAGATGTATATGTACTTGTTTAACAAGGACATATTCATTTTTTTAATAAAAAAAAAAACATACCATCACGACATATCTCACAATGTGGGATGAACAGCGACAGGTGTGCATTTCTTTATAAAAGGAAGTACGACACATGCGTGTATGCCCACACACAAGTATCGTCTCACCTAAAAGGCACGAGATTCAGAATGGGTGGTGAACCTCATTGCTGTACTTTGTGACATGTTATTTCGCCAATACATTAAAATTATCTAATATTTATTCATAACTCACCAAATAATTTTTATTTATGCTATGTTTATTATCTAATATGTATCATTGCTCACAATTTTTTTTTCTTTATGCTATGTTTATTATCTAATATGTATCATAACTCACAAAAAACTTTTATTTGTGCTTTTTTTATTATCTCATATGTATCATTACTCACAAAAAACTTTTATTTATGCTATGTTTTTTATCTAATATGTATCATAACTCACAAAAAACTTTTATTTACGCTATGTTTATTATCTAATATGTATCGTAACTCACAAAAAACTTTTATTTGTGCTTTGTTTATTATCTCATATGTATCATTACTCACAAAAAACTTTTATTTATACTATGTTTTTTATCTAATATGTATCATAACTCACAAAAAACTTTTATTTATGCTATGTTTATTATCTAATATGTATCATTGCTCACAATTTTTTTTTCTTTATGCTATGTTTATTATCTAATATGTATCATAACTCACAAAAAACTTTTATTTGTGCTTTGTTTATTATCTCATATGTATCATTACTCACAAAAAACTTTTATTTATGCTATGTTTTTTATCTAATATGTATCATAACTCACAAAAAACATTTATTTACGCTATGTTTATTATCTAATATGTATCGTAACTCACAAAAAACTTTTATTTGTGCTTTGTTTATTATCTCATATGTATCATTACTCACAAAAAACTTTTATTTATACTATGTTTTTTATCTAATATGTATCATAACTCACAAAAAACTTTTATTTGTGCTATGTTTATTATCTAATATGTATCATTACTCACAAAAAACTTTTAATTGTGTTATGTTTATTATCTAATATTAAATTGTGTTCCTAGTTGCTAATATTTTGAATTTGTGATTTTTTTTAAATTTTTAACTTTTATCTTACATCAAAGAAGTAACAAATGTAATCTTTACCCATCCTTTTTTCTCTCCTCTCATTCCCATCACAGACAAACATAAAATAATTGCTAAGAATATTTTTATTTATGTATCGTTGTAATGTAGACAAACATAATTGGTCTGTTTTTTATGTTTTGTAATACATTGATGTCGCGCCTTACAATAGTCAGTATAGCTTATAGGCATTATACGAATATGCACGAGTAAGGAGCTCGGCATTCTTCGTGATTTCGGGATTTATATAAACGATTGTAGGCGGTAAGGCGAACTCAGGATTTGTCGAGAATTTATCGATTATAGTTCTCTCGCATTGTACTTATACATTCAATAATAAAACAATAAATAGTCAACGCGTATATTTTTTATATATATGTTATTTTAAATATCGTATTTAAAATGTTTATTTCATGGTGTCTTTTTTGTATATTTTATAAGACTGTATTTGTTACATAAATAAGACTTTTCTTAAATAAAAATGAGACATGTATGTACCATTTGAAGTTTGCCAGAAACGAATCGTCTCCACTGAAAGCACTTATATAGCACAGCATAAATGATAGATACGCGTATCCACTTAATTTTATTTGCGTTTACGCACCATACGCGATATTACACAGGCTCGTTCCCACTCACACCGTTATAATAATAATACCATCTCGAGGCCGTAAAGTATGAAAAATGTGCTTTCTTTCCATTGTTTCTAAATCCCAGTACAACGGAAGATACCTTCATACGTTAGGAACACTCGCCTCAGTAACACAGAGCTCTCTCACTGTGATGTATAACAGCCTAGATCATATATTACGAAGAGAGCCGAGGTCAGGGTAGCCATATTGTGTCGAAAAAGATTGAGTACCCATCATGAAGCGTTCTTAAGAATCAATGATTGAAAAACCCAACTCTAAAATTTTTTAAACTACAAATTACGACTAAACTTGGAAAGCTATCGTGATTTAATCAAATACCACAAATTAATGCTTCATAAAATTTTGAACGATGCTATTGACTCGCCTGAGCTTGTCGGTTTTGTGAATATTCGGGTCCCGGGAAGGTCAGTTCGCCAGTCAAACATCTTACGCTACGTCCTACGTAGGCGATTCAAAGCGAACGCGATTGCGAAGCGATGCGGTGCGGATACAAGCGAATTCAATGCGACGCGGCGGCTCTGTCCTACGTGTGCGCGAATCGTTATCTCTGCCGCCAGCTACTGTCATGGATGTACGTATATAAAATACTCAAGAAGTATGTACGGCAGAGAAGTGAAACTAATATTGTGTACGTAGAGAGGCATATTTATGGGGATATCACAATTTATATGAAGAATTACGTGATCTTGAATTAATAAATGAGACTGAATTTACATCTTTCCGGGAAACATATCAAAATTTGACATTCGTGCAAGCGAGAGAAAACTTTGTGTGTTTTGAACAACATCCTATTGTAAAATAGCAATAATAAATAAATGTGTTTACTTGTAGTCCCATTTATTTTTGCCAAATTCTAAAATTCGCGGTTCGATAATAATAATTATTTTGTCCCATAATATGGGACGTTCATGGACAAAAATTAAAATTTCTGTTTCTGACATGTCAAAAAACAATGGCGCCGCTATCAATTCGCGCGAAAATATCAAACCAACTGATCGTGTTCGCTTCGCATCGCGCCGCGCCGCATCGAAACCAACTCGCGGTCGGTAACGTAGGACACTTAACCATAGTTACCGAATGTTTGTTATTTTCGCGCCGCGCCGCGCCGCTTCGCATTCGCTTTGAATCGCCTACGTAGGACGTCGCGTTACATGTTCCACACTGTAGAACTAATTTGCGGATGAATGCTACGATCCCACTTATCTGCCGTAGATTTGATGCATTATTTTCGATGCATACCAATATTTTTGACTCACCTGTTAATCAGTTTTGCCGCGAGGTAATGCGTGTAATTTGCGACAGTGAATAGTGGTTTCGTGTTGTTCAGAATAATTTCTGTTTTATACATATGTAGGTATATGAGATTTGCTCTCCCTGTCCGTCCTCTCCCTCTCCCTATTTTCTATTCCCACTTTTTATAACCAAATATGTTTTGCTCTGTATGTGATTTAATATTATTTTCTTTTTTAATTAGTAGGTACCTATGTACCGGTCTCTGCTTTTTTATTTATATAAATAATTGTTGAAACTGTTTTGGCAGTATTTTTATTGATTAAGTTTTCTTATAGTTTGATTTTATGTTCACTGCTGTATGTTTTCCAAATGAAAATAAAATAAAATAAAATGTATTCCAGAACCACGTCATATGAAAAGCTTTTGGAAAACAATATAACACCATATTATTGGAGGGGTTGGTGAGAGCCAACAAAGCGATTAATGATTCAGAGCGATTGGTCTTGTAAAATGGAATGAATTCCTTCAATCACTTCAGTCCCTTCAGTCTCTTCAGATACCTCCGTCCCTTCAGGCATTTCCGTCTGACATAGATTTGCCAGTGAACATCCGTTATGTAAATTTGAAGCATATATTTTTTTATTAATTTTATTTGTGAGATGTCAAATAAGTAAAAAATACGATATAATTCATCAAAATTTTATCGCATTCTGACAGCTGGCAAAAAAGCGCGTGAAGGACATAATATAGATAGAAATTATCTAAAAGTATTTGAAAATCTGCAATTTGCACACGTTAAAAGACGGTGTCTTTTAAAAGAACTATAAAAAAACTACAGATAGCTTTTGACTATATTAAAAAAAAAAAAAATATTTAAGCCGTTTCAATCAATCGTACCATTACGGCATATCCCAAAATGTGAGATAACCAGCTAAAGCTGTGCGGGTGTGTATTACTTTATAAATGGAAACAAAATACAGGCGTGTATTTCCACAAAGCAATTTCGTCTAATCTAAAAAGGCAACATTGAGAATTGATTGTGAACCTCATGGTTGAACTGTGTGAGATTATTTCGCCTGTTGTATTTCAATTACCCAAAAATAATAACAATAGAAAATAGTGGAAGCACTATTCTTAGCCGGTGCCTCAAAGCAAAGCTTTTAAGGCGTTTCAATATTGTTATTATATTTATTTCTTTATCAAAATTATAAAAAGTCACAAGTTGGTGTTTCAACAATGATGGCGGCCCTGGTCTAGCGGCGTGTGCCAGGGCTCTCATCGTGGTCTCCGAAAATTTTGGAAATTTCATAAAACTCAACGTTTCATGAGAAACGTTTGTAACGGGAGAACAGAAACTCAGAGTGGTCGTTATTTTTGTCAGCTAGTAAATCATAATGACTGCCAGAGACACTGCTCCAACAGTTTTTTTCCGCAGTAAAAGCATAATCCCTCTCCGTTTAATTTGACAATTTTCGAATTATTTTTACTCTCCACTACTGCGGAATAGTGGTGAAATGTGATATGATAAAAAAAAATTCTCAACAAGTATGATGTAGATTGTTGTCACTATCGATTTCGTAAATGGTGTACTACAAGATATTATGTTTTTGGAATAGTAAACAGATTTCAGCGTAATGGAAGATTGGAAAAGGATATAGAAAGAACGGCAACGGCAGCAAATAGAGTAAACGGTGCATTAAGAAAAATAATGGCTGACCCAATTTTCTCTAGGCCAGCAAAGCTCCCTATGCACAATGCAATCAATAGTAATTATCGATGAACTTTTTATTTGGTAGAATTCCATTATAAGTTATATCTATATAATATTGCATGGACAAACGGAAGCAGGTTGATGTTGTTTATACCGACTACAGCAAAGCCTTCGACAAAATCAACCATAATATACTATGTAAAAAACTTGCTAACCATGGTATTCATGGAGACCTACTCCGCTGGGTGTCATCTTACATAACAAACAGATCTCAGGCTGTTGCCGTGGGTGGGTTTGCATCAACTTGGAGAATGATTACATCCGGTGTACCTCAGGGATCCATTTTGGGCCCCTTACTTTTTTCCATCTACATAAATGATATCGCAACTCGTTTCCATTCTGCTAAAATACTTCTTTTTGCGGATGATATGAAGATTTTCCTTCCCATCAACTCAGTTAGTAGTTGTGTGAGCCTACAGGAAGATCTTGATCGATTGTCCCAATATTGCCATGAAAATAAACTCTTTATAAATATATCTAAATGTTACAAAGTTACCTTTACTCGTAACCGTAATAAAGTAATCCATAATTATAATATTTCTGGGTCGCTCTTATCAAACAAAGACTGTGTATGTGATCTTGGAGTTATTCTGGACTCAAAACTTACTTTTGAGGCTCATATTAATAGCATAGTCACTAAGGCAACAAAGAGCCTGGGTTTTGTTCTAAGAACATGTAAATTTTTCACCAACTTCAGAACGTTCTTGCTCCTTTACAATAGTTATGTTCGTCCACATTTAGAGTATTGTTCACAGATTTGGAACCCACGCTACAGTATATATGTACGTTGATCGACTAGAAAGAGTTCAAAAACGATTTCTAAAATTCTTAAATTTCAAATCATATAACATATACAGTTCTTATGATGAAATTGAGAAACATTTCCGAATGAAAAAAATCGTACACAGGAGAGAAGTTGCGGATCAAATGTTTCTCTTTAAAATTATTAATTCAAAAGTTGACTGTCCTGATTTATTAAATAAAATTAATTTCCATGCGCCGTTGCGAAATGGCAGATTGAACTACTTGTTTTATGTTCCTCGAAGTAACACTAATTCTAATCAAAATGAGTTTATCAAAAGGGCTTGTAACTTCTATAATGTCAACCTCTCAGCCAGTATCACACATTCTGATATATTCACCGCTAGTAATAACGCATACAAAAATTCTCTCTATAAGTGCATAGCATGAACTCGTATGATGAATTTTTTTTTTTTTGTTAGTTATTTTTGTTTTTTCTAATATTATCTTTTGTATACTTTTATTTACATTTTGAGTTGTTGTTTGTAACAAAAATATAACAATTTAACTGTCATAATCTTTTTCCCATCCTTTTCCTTTCCCGTCACAGGCAAACATACATCTTAGTTATATTTAAATTTATGATGTTTGAAATGTTTTATATTTAATATCTGTGGACATATGTAATTGGTCTGTTTGTTTTTATTTTATAGTCTATTATTCCATTTTAGTATTTTAAGACTGTATTTGTCCCTAAATAAATAAATAAATAATTAAAAGTAAAGACTTTTTGATTCTACATTAATTTTATTCTGCGCGATAGGCCTATTCCGCCTTGTTAGCCCTAACAAGGCGAAACTAGCTCAAGCATTAACTAGCTTAAGCTAGTTAATGCCCTAACAAGGCGAAATAGGCCTATCGCGCAGAATAAAATTAATGTAGAATCAAAAAGTCTTTACTTTTAATTATAGATATAAGCAATCAATAGTCTTTCCAACAATAATGTATGCAAGTGAGACATGGACCTGCTAGAAGACGCATGAAAGTAAAATTAACGCTTTGGAAATGAGGTCTACAAGACGAATGACTGACAAAAAAATTTATGGTAAAGAATCAGAAGAATATGTAAGATTGAAAAATATATTGTGAGTGGAATAAAGATAAGTTAAATAATTTATTTTCATTTTATTTACAAATTATAATAAAAATACAAATATAGCAAACTTCTCTTCTTCTTCTTCGATGGCGCTACAGCCCAAATCGAGCCTTGGCCTCCATCAGCAAGCGCCTCCAACGATAAATATAACAAACTACATACCTAAAATAGGTAGACCATCGACCACTTGGATGTCCACAATAAGCAGAGATCTCAAGGACGCAAGGCTTCGTTCATAGGACGCGGAGGACATAAGAACTTAGAGGATGAGGACTAGGAAAGCCAACCCCAATTTATTGGTACAAAGGTTAGGGCGAACGAGAAGAAGATGGAATTAAAATAAACCAGAAACATTATTTTTATTTTTGAGGTGACAATCAGGCAGCATAAAGCTGATGTGCTTGAATGAGTCCACAGTGTCACTGTTATCAATCTAGTCCGTTCTTAAAGGATTTGACACTCTCAGCAACAACCAGATCCTGAGGCAGCCTGTTACAAGCATCCACCACTCTATTGCTTAGGAAGTGTTTATGTGGATTCTGAGCAACTTCACACTTCTATTCAACTTCAGGCTATGGCCACGAAAGTGCTCATTTTGATTCTGAGTGTATATATGGGGCAGTTCAGGACAGTCATAATGATTGTTCAACACTTTATATGTCTCAATGAGGTCACCCCTCATTCTTCTTTCTTTAATCGTTGTCAATCCCAAGGCTTGGGGCCGCTCCTCATATATCCAATCCTTAAGCTCCAATAAAGTAGCAGTAGAAAAAGAAGCAGTAGAAGCGGTTTGATTTCAAAAAAATTATAATAAACAAAAAAAAAAACAAATTTAAAAGAAATTAAACTAATGCTTTCTTGAACCATGCAAGCGATGAGTTCGCAAGGTTCAAGAAAGCGATGAGTTTATTGTCATTTTAGAAGCATATTTCCATGTACCCTCACGAATTTGTTTGAGAATTGTCACATTGAAAGATAGTTGCAATAATTTTGGTTAGCAATAAGTGACAAGTTAAAAGTTTAGTGCAAATTAGAAGATCACCACGTGTGAATGTTTCGACCAGTGCACAGAAAAAAAGAAAAATTGTGATAATTTTTTATAAAGTCCACTTATCCTATAGCATATCTTCTATCACTTGATCTTTTCTACATTCATATTGCAATATCTAACACCATGATATCTACATTCACAAATATTTTCATAAGTACGCACTCGTCTAATATTTACCAATATGATGCGTCCTACGTTCATTTTTTTCGGCAATTTTTATTTTTTAATATAATAGCTACGTACATTTTCAATATTCTTCTTTCGGTTCTGGTTATATTTTCAGCACTGGGCGGATTTCTGTTTTTAATTAATTACATCTGCTAAAAGCATATCCTTTTAAAATGCTTTTGATATTAACTCGGGGAGTTGGGGAACCTACCTAAACGTATAAACTTTTAAAAACGAGCAGGTTGTGGCCAACGCTAAAAACCTCACTAACAAGTCACTCGACAAAGTATTCAAAAATTGTGTTATGGGTGTGCGATATCGGCAAAAGAAACCGATTGGACAAGATGGAAAATATGAAGGAAATGTGCTAGCTGTCTTCTTCCTTTTCTCTGTCGCGTAGTTCTTTCTTCTTCTCGTCACTGATTCAACATAATGATTCACCTTAAATGTCTGTAATATGTGCGAATGTCGCGAACGTATTTAATAATAATAATAATATATTTATTTAACATAAGAAAAGAAAACTTACAGAAACAATACACCACAGAGACCACTCAGTATTTATATAAAAACAAACTTACAGAAACAATACATCACAGAGACCACTCAGTATTTATATAAAAACAAACTTACAGAAACAATACATCACAGAGACCACTCAGTATTTATATAAAAACAAACTTACAGAAACAATACATCACAGAGACCACTCAGTATTTATATAAAAACAAACTTACAGAAACAATACACCACAGAGACCACTCAGTATTTATATAAAAACAAACAAAAAAAAAAAAAAAAACATGATACACAATAATAATAATAACAAACCATGGGTGCTCCTTGATTGGCTGATATCATTCCATCACTTTACTTACCTATGTCTATCTAACTAGGAATAATTCCTGTTTTAAGTAAGGACAATTTCAATGACCGGGTAAGAAACGAGGAGATAAGGAAAGAATGTAAGATTAAGAAAGATGTCATTACTAGAATGAAAGTGAACACATTGAGATGGTTTGGTCACATGGGGAGAATGAATGAGGAGCGCCTGACGAAGAAAATATACAGAGCGGAAAGGAATGGAATGAGAGGTCGGGGACGCCCAAGAAAGGGGTGGCACGACCATGTGAACGAAATTTTGAAAGACGGAAATGTTAGAAGTGTGAGCAATAGACGAACATGTATGAGACGATGCATGAATGTGGACGAGGCGAGGGATGCGTGCCAGGATAGAAAAATGTGGCGTTCGGTTCTCTCTGCCTACCCCGTGAGGGACATGGCGTGATGGTATGTATGTATGTATGTACAATTTCAATGTATTTTCACTACGCTTTTACATCATGCGATAGAAATTTCAATCGATTGAATTAAAAAGAACATGTTTATGTTCTTCAATATAAGAAACAATCAATATAAGAAACAAAAAGAAACCCATTTTTGCATTAACAAAATGTAAAATAAAGCATAAAAGCCTTAACAAAATATAAATACAAGAGCATTAACACAGTTTCATCTTCTGCTTTCTTTGAATTAAGACGTTTAAAGTCAATCCGAAGGAGTATCCCATCTGAAGCCATGAAATCTTTGGTAAGCGCCTTTGTTGTCTCCCGTTTGGATTACTGTAACGGTATATATGCGAATCTACCAAAAAAAGAAATTAATAAAATTCAGTCAGTTTTCAATGCTGCAGCCAGGCTCATCACCGGAGCCTCCAAGTTTTCTCCCATCTCTCACCTTCTCCGCAATCTCCATTGGCTTAAAGTTCCTGAAAAGATTGAATATAAACTCTGAAAAAAAACAATATTTCCAACAAAATACTCTTCTACTTCTGCCCGTCAATCAATCGGACCCAATCAATAAATATGTACTGTACACCTGTCCAGTGGAAAGAGAACAACGTATTTTCAACTCGTTCTCGTGGACCTGGCAGAGGGTGTTTCAGCTGACGAAGGTGAGTGGGTGCCACCGTCGCCCCTCGTCCGTCAGACTCCGCGAAACTTTGGCCGACCTCCCCCGAGGAAGAGTCTGAACCGCGCTCAACAACAACAACACTGTTTTCGGTCAAAAAAATTAAGCTGCGGTGAGACACCGCCACCGGGGGAATTGTTTAAAACGGATAAAACGAAATGAAACTGAAAGTGTGATTATTGTAATATTAAATGGCGTATTAATCAATTGTAACAGTAATTTTTTTCTTCGCGTTGAATTGTTATCGTCCCTCACAATTATTTCATTTACCATATTGTATTACTAATAATAGAATTAATTCACGCTTTCCGCACATTTCATAGCTGTAAAATACAAGGTTTTATAATACTGATATATTCAACAACACATATCCGTAACATCGCAGGAATATATCGGTAATGACGAAGTGATATGAGGCATAGTATACTTAACTCCTTCATACCTCCCCACTTACCCCAATTCCTACATATCCCATTATCATTTGTATGTTTTAAATTTTGAATTTCTTGTCTTGTATGGTCTTCGTTGTTTTATTTATTTTTGGTATTTTAATTCTTTTATTTTTAATTTCAAATTTACTCTACTATTGACATATATTATATAGTTTTAGTAATTTAATTTTTATATAATGTATAAACTTCTTCTTCTTCTTCTTCATTTAATAGACCTAGTTGGTCTGTTCTTCAGAAACTATGCCTCCTGGGATGACGAGGTCCTGCTATCCTTCCATCGCTTGGGTGGTCTTCCGGGTAGGCGGCGGCCAGAAGGAATTTCATTCGCCGCTATATACACAAGTCTATCACTCACTGTCCATCCTGGCACGTGGTCCCTCCAATACCTTCTTCTGGATCTACTCCATCGAACGATGTCCTGTATTCCACATCTTTTCCTTATTTGAACATTGCGAACACGATCTCGGAGAGTTTTACCAGAGATTGACCTTAGGACCTTCATCTCCGTTGTCCTTAAGAGCCCCTTGGTTCGTACAGTGACTGCTCGCGTTTCCACAGCATACGTCATGATCGGTCGCACGCATGTGTTATATATTCTGACCTTACTGTCAATACGCATGTGTTTATTTTTCCAGATCATATTTTTCCAACATTCAGATACGACAGATGTTTTATTTACATGTTCGCGGACTTCAGTGTATAGGTCGTTATGGCTGCAGATCTCTACTCCTAAATATTTGAAACTCATTACTTGTTCCACGGGCTTATCACTAACAGTTAGCTGAAGGTTGTTTGGATATAGTAATACTTTTTGCTTTACTGACTGATATAACCATGTTTAGCCTCTGTGATACCACATGGAATTTGTTCAACATTATTTGCAAGTCATTCTCAGTTTCAGCTATTATCATAGTCTGCATAACAGATAACATTTATACCCTACCATTTTATACCCTAGTCCCAAGATTTCGTCCATTATGATATTGAACAGAAACGGGCTTAGACTGACTCCCTGCCTTATATCATAGCTTGCTTGGATTTCACTAGACAATTCATTATTTACCTTAATTTATCTTATTTTAATGCATTACACAATGATGTATTACGATTTCTCTTTTAAGTACAAATATCTCACAACATTTCTATAAGTTGGTATAAAGATAATAAGTAGTTTTATGACATTTGGTCGAAGTGAATATCCTGGTTCTTCCTTGCAATTAATGGGCAAGGTCATAGAAAAGGTGGATAAATTTAAGTACCTTGGCAGTATTCTTACGGAGTCCATTGACCCGCATATGGAGATCAAGTGCAGAATTGAGGTAGCAAGAGCTGCCTTTAATAAAATGAGATCTTTCTACTGCAACGAAAAGCTCAATATGGACCTGAGACAACGGATGATGAGATGTTATGTGTGGTCTGTGTTGCTATATGTCTGTGAGACTTGGACATTGAAGGTTAACACCATGAACAGGCTGGAAGCTTTTGAGATGTGGTTGCATCGCAGAATGCTCAAAATCCCTTGGACAGATCTGGTTACGAACTCAGAAGTCTTAAGTCGAGCCAGAACAACCAGGAAACTCTTGTCCACAATAAAGGTCCGCAAGGTCACATATCTGGGTCACATAATGAGGGGGAGAAGTATCACTTGCTCCAACTAATACTGAAGGGCAAGATAGAAGGTCGCCGAGGGACTGGAAGGAGACAGATGTCCTGGCTGCGCAACATTATGGAATGGACCGGCTTCAGGACCGTGGAACAGATATTCCGAGCAGCACAGGACAGAGAGGGATTCGCCAGAGTGATAGCCGACGTCGGGGGTTCCTGACATGGCACCGGAAGAAGAAGAAGCACATAATATTAAGAATGTGTCATGAGCATACCCTCAGATTTTAAATCTGTATTTTATCTAAAATCTTAAATAGCGTATTTTTTTCGCTAGATTTAACACAATTTGCGTCTCCACATTATTTTAATAGTGAAAATAATCGAGACAGGATCAAAAAAATCTTCTTTTTTCTTGACAATTATGTTTCTAGACACTCGTATTAATCAAATCCTTCTATCACGTACGGGACCACATATAAATTTACGTGTACATACGTCTTACCACGTAGACCGGAGTCCATACTCCAGGGTCCCTTGTGAACTATAATGGTTCATTCTAACTTTGGCTCAAAGACCACGGCCAACTGCTATAAAAATTCTCAAAGAAACTTCCTCGGGAATTGTACTTATAAAACTCTGAAAAGATATCGTTCAACTTCAATAATGTGAGAAACCATTAGTTCGTGTTTCTTTGATGGATGCTGTGAGAATATAAGTTATAATAGTGCCTACATGGACAGATTCTGAAGGTCACGAGACACAGATACTTTTTCTTAGTAAAGTTTTCACATCAAAAGAGTGAAAATCAATTTAAAAAATATCAAATAAAATTTTCTAAACTAGTTGCATGTAACACATGAGATCCAACTGTCGATAGCTATAGTATGTATAGTATGTTTTCTATACAACACATGTAGGTATGTATGTCAAGATAGGACAGTATGGAGGTCAGTCCTTTTCTCCTACCCGGAATATGAAAACAGCATGATGGTATGTATGTATGTATGTTTGGAGATTTAAGTATCAAACTATTATGTTTTCTTACATATTATATTATTATTGTGTATAGGCGACTGCCATACAAATTGTATGAAGCAATGTCGTCACTAAATTCAATTTTCATAAAAATTGTTACAAAAATTTTGAGATGTACTACTACAATTTTAAATTTTTTTATAGAAAATTAAATTATCTAGTTGAGGTGTTTCGGTTTTTTTCGATATTTTAAAAAAATGGAAATATAGGCATTTAAACTCATAAATTTATGATAAAAAAAAAATATTTTTCTTAATAAAAAATGTTTTGATAAAAGCCCTGGAATTTTTTTGACAAAACTAATTTGAGATTTTGTATATGTCTATGTTTATACCAATTTTAGCGTTCTAGCTTTTATGGTTTCTGAGATATATGGAAAAATAAACCATAAATTCAGAAGTTGATAACCCCTGACGGAAACAAAAATTCACCATTTTGAGTAAAAAAGTTTTGTAGGCTTATAAGTGTTTATATATTTTGAAATTTTGGGCTCTGTAAATTCTCGGGGAGCCTCACCCTAGAGAACGCGTCCCCAAGTGGCGGATAGGGGAATGCCCGTAAGGGTAGGAGTGAAATAAAATAGCTCCCGCGGACCAAGAGGCCGGAGAAGGCTACTTCGACAACAAACCCCACTTATCGGGCTCCTCTAACATTTTTGGATCAGAGGCCGTTGGTGTGCTGAGTACTCAGGCTGGAGTGCACAGTAGAGATGGCAGCGGAAGAACCTCTAAATGGGTCAACGGTGGCTCTTAAATCTTCCAAGAAGATCACAGCCTTGGCGTCTGGTGGCAACCGGCCGTAAAAACCCATAGCCAAAAAAAAAAAAATCTCCAAATCATGAAGTACGAACGAAAAGATAAGAGCGTAAATGTTAGGGCGTTCCCCATAAGCGACGTCGATGATACCGAGGCTAAAAATATAAACAAGAGCAAAAATGATAGGGTGTCCCCCGTAAGCGACAAAATGGACAAGAACAAACGTTCGCACATAGAAAGCAGGAGAATACGATTTTCGACATGGAATCTTGGATCACTGACAGGAAGAAGCCAGGAACTCGCCGAAGTTCTAAAAAGGAGAAACATAAATATCTGCTCTATCCAAGAAACCAAATGGAAAGGTTCAAAATCTAAAGACTTTGGGCTGGGATACCAGCTTATATACCACGGCACAGACAACAAGAGAAATGGTGTTGGCATCGTTCTGGACAAACATTTTAAAAACCGTATATTAAGCATCGATAGAAGAAACGACCGGCTGATTGCTGTTAAGCTAGCAATGGATAACCAACCAATACTTAATATTATATCTGCATATGCTCCACAAGTGGGATGTGGAGAACAGGAAAAACAAGATTTTTGGGAAGATGTAGACGACCTTATGCAAAACATACCACCGGAAGAGTTGAGATTCATCGAGGGAGACCTTAATGGACACGTAGGAGAAGTGAATAATATACACCGGGGTGTGCATGGAGGTTATGGATTTGGAAAGCTCAATAAAGAAGGCGAATGTATTTTAGACTTTGCCTCACGACATAATCTAACAATGGTGAACACAAATTTCAAGAAAAAATCAGAACACTTAATTACCTACAAAAGTGGGGGTAAAACTTCACAAGTAGACTATATATTAGCAAACAGTAGATTTCGAAGAAACTTCAAGGACTGCAAGGTTATTCCCGGAGAATCCTTAACTGCGCAGCATAGAATTGTCATATCAGTTTTCAACTTACCAAAACCCATCAAAACAATCACAGATAAAACACCAAAAATTAAGTGGAAGGAGATAAATGGCACAAAAGGAATTCTTTTAAAGGAGAAAATCCATCACTACCTTGCTACTGACCTAGATAACAACTATGATAATGCCAATACGATGTGGTCCAGATTTGAAAAATTCTGTAGGAAAGAAGCATGTGAAACACTTGGCATAGCAAAGGGGGGTGTAAGCACCGATAAGGACCCGACATGGTGGAATGAAGAGGTTAAGGAAAGCCTGCGAGCCAAGAAAGTTTATTTCAAAATTTGGCAGAACTCAAATAATGAGGAAGATCACATCAAATACAAACAGGCAAAGGCAGAAGCGAGAAGAAAAGTAGCACAAAGCAAAGCAGAATCACGTCAGAAGTTCTATGAAAAATTTGAGAATGCTAAAAACGAGACCGATGTATTCAGAATAGCCAAACAGAAACATAGATCAACTTTAGATGTGAAAACAAATAAATACATAAAAGACAAAGACCAAGTCCTTCTTACATCGAACGATAAAATAAATGAGAGATGGCATGAATATTATTGTAAATTATTGAATGAGGAATTTCCAGGCGAAGAACTGACACCTCTGGCACCGTCTTACGGACCTATAGAAGAAATACATGTCGAGGAAGTTAAAAATGCTGTGTCAAAATGAAAAACCATAAGGCCGTGGGACCTGATGAAATACCGGCTGAAATCTGGAAGATACCGGGACCTTTGGCTATATTATGGTTAGCAAAGCTGTTTAACATTATTATGAAGACAAAACTCATTCCAGAATCATGGCGCCACAGCCACCTTGTACCATTCTACAAAAATAAAGGAGATGTCGCACAGTGTGGAAACTACAGAGGCATTAAACTTACATCTCATACTCTGAAAATTTGGGAGAGAATCATAAACAGGCGACTACAGCAACTTGCAATTATAACACCAAATCAGTTTGGATTCACCCCATCTAAATCAACCTCAGATGCAATACAAGCGGTCAGGATCGTTATGGAGAAGCATAGACTGAATAAAGAAAACCTATACTTAGTATTCATAGACCTAGAAAAAGCGTTCGACCGAGTACCTCGAAGATTAGTATGGCAGGCTATGAGAGCGCGGAACATACCGGAGCAGTACATACACCTTGTGCAAGACATGTACAACAATATCCGCACTAGAGTCAAAAGTTTGGCAGGCCTAAGCAGTTGGTTTGAGGTCAATGTTGGCGTACATCAGGGATCGGCACATAGCCCGCTTTTATTCAACATGGTAATGGATTATCTCACAAAAGATGTACAGTCACCCCTGCCCTGGAGTCTGTTATATGCTGATGACATCGTCCTGATATCAAATAGCGCATGCCAACTGCAAGTGGCCCTATCGAAATGGACTGAAGCACTCGAGAGATTTGGATTGCGCATTAGCAGGACAAAGACGGATTTCATGGAATGCAACTACAGTGGAACGTCAGGCGCAGCGACGGTGTGCTTCCCGGATGGCACTGTTGTACCCAAGGTATCAATCTTCAAATACTTAGGGTCGGTTCTCTCAGCGGATGCCAGTGTGGATGCTGACGTCTCCCATAGGGTAAACGTGGCTTGGAGTAAATGGAGAACTCTCACGGGCGTGCTGTGTGATCCACGTATGCCAATCAAAACTAAGGGCAAGGTCTACAAGACAGCGGTGAGACCTGCAATGACATATGGTGCGGAGTGCTGGACAGTTAAAGGCACACATGAACAAAAACTACATGTCAATGAAATGAAAATGCTAAGGTGGGCAGGTGAGGTGACGAAGCTAGATAAAATTCGTAATGAATTAATAAGAGGAAGCTTTGGAGTAGCCCCCATACCAGAAAAACTTACAGAAAGCCGACTCAGATGGTATGGACATGTAATGAGGAGGCAAAACGATCATGTGGTGCAAATTGCTCTAGCACTCCCAGAAAGCAGAAAAGGAAAGGGACGTCCAATATCCACGTGGTGGGGCAATATGAGGAAGCTCATGGATAAAGCCCACATCCCAACCCCGACAATACAGGACAGATCATCGTGGCGCCAAAGGATTAGGAGAGCCGACTCTACCTAAAGTGGGATAAGGCAAAGAAAAAGAAGAAGAAGGGCTCTGTAAATTGAGCGGATCAAAAGTTATAAGAGGAGGGGGAACAGACACACACACATACACACACACAGACACACAAAACTCACATAAAATGTTCTACTCCAAATCCTGAGTAAATCCATATATGGGAACATACATATATGCTGCGCGGCCTCTAGATGGTGTCATTAGCATGAAAAAAGTCCACTACGCCATACAAAATGTTCCTTCTACACGCATCTTGGCTTAATAATGTCGATTCATGCAGAGAATTGAATTCTCATGAACGAATCGACAGTTGGAAAACATTTCGCCACCAATTTGGGGGCGGTTTGCGCTTTTACCAATTAAACAAAAAACAAAAATTTTCGCTATGCGCACACATCGTGACGTGCTCAATTTATTTCCCGCTAACTTTACGACCGAAAGTTTTCATCTAGACTACTCGGCACTATAGAGGTTGAACGAATCATTGTATTAGATTTATTTTAGACTTGATAATGGCGAGTTGCTTGAGTCCAGATCCTTAATTTCATACTTTAATAAAGCAGGCACGTATGTCGAATGATACACTAGCGCGGACGTAAACCTTCACTATAGGTAATTAATCTGTAAATCAGGGGAGCAAGTCCGGTAAAACGGTGGAGTCAAAACCCTCGTGATAACCCATATCTTAGATATTAATATGCTATTGAGTTCTATTATAAATAGAAGATATTATAAAACTCCATAAGATAATTATATTCGTGCGGGTTTCGATACCATCGCTTGACCGTACTTGCCCCCTGATTCGAGCACAAATTATTCAAATGCGTAAAATATATAAAAAAATTCACGTATTAATTATATACATTAGAAAACATTTATTTATTTAAAAAATGTCATTATGTCAATGCACAGTTGGTAAGCCGTTTGGTTTATGTGCGGGCGTCCTGGGTTCGATTCCCAGCAGAGGAGAAATTTATTTAAATTTATTTCTCAGGCAAATATTCCTTCTCTGGGCTAGAAACACTGGTTAGTTGGAAGAAATTGCCATACGGCAATAAACTCGCCACTTGCGCAGGGTGCAAGGAAGTATTCTATTATTATCATTATTATTATTATTACATTGTAATGTAATGACATTTTAATTCCTCACTACTCCAAGGGGATAAAGTGGGGAGTTGTGAATTCGTAATTTTTCAGGATATTTTTATTATTGCAGATTATCAACTAGTATCATGCTGAGATTGTATTCTAAAGTTTCATCACAATGTACCTGTGAGTGTGTATGCTGCGTACTATGTACGGCGTGTTTATTCTACTTTATCGATTACAGACTAAAGTACCAATTCGATTATTTTCAAATTTTGCAAATATGTATATCTAATACTCGCTTAGACCCTATTAGATTTTGATGGATATCTGATAAGTACCTCTCAAGTTTTTTAACTATCAAATATTTCAAAGCTACCATGCCTAGAAAACTTAAAATTTGTCATTTTTACTATCAAATCATTAAAAGGCACAACACTTTCATATAATGGTATTGAGTAATTAGCAAATTTCCATAATAAAATAAATCATTTCATGGCTAAGTTGGTTAGATATCTGACTGCTGAGCCAAAGGTCCCGGGTTCGATTCCCGGTGGAGACACAGTTTTTAATTGTGTTTTCAGTCTGGATCTGCGAGACGATTAATATCGTAAGTCTCCAGAATGTGGCAACTTGTTATTGGGTGCGTGTTAAATTGATATTTGACATAGTACCTGTTAGTTGCCCGAGAAGCAATATTAAATAAATAAATAAATAAATGTGCTAAAAATCTTCCATATAAAATAAATTTGAGTACTTTGTGAAGTGACTTGGTAGTGAGGAGTATATCGTTGGCCACAACCCACTCATTGGCAACATTTTTTCTATTTTCTACGGAGAGAAATGAAATATCTTAATATTTAGATGGGTCGATGGCAGAGCGATTAGCGCGCTGGTCTAGTAATCCACTGGTCGCGAGTTCGAATCCTGCCTCGACCGATTTCGTTCACCTATAGCAAAAACATTTTTGCTTATTTTAGGGAACGTAGGAAGATGTATATGTACTCGTTTGTACAAGGACATTTTAATTTTTTTGTAAAATAAAAAAATCACTGTCTCATTAAATAGCATTTAAAATCAGTGTCAGAGTTGTTCTTGTAAACATCCGCGGCGGTACTAATAACGAAAAAGTAGCGAGGTTGAACCATGGAATAGAGTGACTAAAACCTAACGGCCAAAAATCTTACTAATAACCAAGTTTTAAAACTTCTATTTTATTCCATGGTTTATATCACCATGGTAACGCTAAACCATCCGGTCCCCTAGTTTAGTGGTAGAATAGCAATAGTGAATTCGTGAGCTGTCAAAAGTCAAATAGACCGCGCGTATTGTATAAATTTTGTCATTTTTAAAGAAATACTTTTTTTAATTATGGACGACAATCTGTTTGATTATAGAATCGACGATTTTTATAGATCGTTTCAAGAAATAGAGCAGGTGGAAACAGTTTTACGAAGACGCAAAATTTATAAGGTGCGATGTAATCCGTTTGTTGATTACGACGACATTAATTTTAGAAGAAAGTACAGATTTTCAAAGACAGGAGTTACACATCTCGTAGATTTATTTGGAAGAAGGCTAATAAATGAAGATATTTATTTTCCATTGACAATTGTTTTAAAATAAATAAGTTATGTTGTAATAAGTTAAATTATTTGGAACCCAACCAAAAAGTGACGATACGTAAACAGTAAACCATCAAAACCATGCAGTAAACAAACAATGACAAACATAGAAATACGATTCTCGATAGATGTCATAGATGACGGCTAATAAAGTCATAGAGAATGAACAAAAAAAGCATAAAGTAAAGAAAAATTCCGAAATTCCCGTTAAATGGCTGCGTTCACTCAACATTCATTCCGTATTCCATGGTTTACTTAGTCCTTGTACATTTTTACATTATTAGTCAGAACTCACTAAACCACGAATTAGTGCCTAATACGTGGTTTACGTAGTGCGAGGTTTAGTTGGCTAAAACGAGTTTTAACGAAAATGTTATTAGTACCGCTGCCGTAGTTTAATTTTCTAAAGTCTCTTTAGAGTGGAGATTGAATACCTGCTATGGACTTGATCTCATCACCAAAATCCCCAGTTAGATGTTGAGAAAAATATCGCATTTCATCAGATAAACACTTCATCAAAAATGTATTGGGGACGGAAAGTCTTTTACCGTTTCTTCATAGACCCTGTACCTACCCATTAGCCGGTCAGTTTAGTCCCTTGATGCGGGGCGCACGCCCCAAAGTTAAACCTTCGGAATATATTAATATTAAATTACATAGATTTTCAAATAATCGACATTAAGGGGGTTGAAATGACCCAAATTAATGACGGTCCCCCGAAATCTACGATCGTGGGTTGCAATAGTTGAACAGAGACTCCACAAACATAGGAACTTAGCTGCACTTGTAGTGTAATTTGGAGTGTCAATATACGTTGATACATGGGCGTACTTAGATCGGTGCGAACCTTAAATCAGGGGTGCCATAATGACTATTTGTATATTCAATAAATAAATTGAGCACTAATGCCGCATTGACACAGTCAGAGTGCGCTCGGATCGAGCACACTCGGATACTTACTCGGACGCCATTCGTATTATGACGGCGTCCGATCCGTGTCGACTCGAACCACGTCCTATTGTTCCGAGTTAGCTCGTATAGGAATAGTCAAACAAAATGGCGGACAACGACAAACATGTGTCATCTCGTGGTAAGAAAAGTGGTCTGAGCACGATAACGCTAAATTTTTAGAATTATACGAAGCTGAAGAACTTATATGGAACGTTAAATTAAAAAATATATAAAAATAAAGACGCAAGGAACGCGGCAATGCCATTTAAAGGACATTTTCAGATGCGCCCTGCTTTTTACGCCTTAAAATCCATTGACGGGTCCAAATTTTACTTTTGATTTGCTTATTTGTGTCTTTGTGGTGGTTTTCTAACTCTTTTATTAATGTGTCTGCAATAACTCAGACACCTTGCAGCAACAGATCTGTCTGTGCCATATTTATGACCTTAAAAACGAGTAAAAAAGCTTGTGTGTAAAATGAAAACTAACACCTTACAGCAACAGAGCTGTTGCAGTTATGATTTAGAATCCGAGTAAAAAAGTTTGTGTGTAAACCGCTATCCGTGTACACTCGGATGAAGCTTACTCATACGAGTTCACTCGGTCCGATCATACTCTGACTGTGTCAACGCGGCATTAGACCAGTTATGTGAATGATCGCAACATGTCAATGCTATCTTAGGATGATATTCATAATGCTATCTTAGTGCCAGCCTTGATGTATGCAAGTGAAACCTGGACATGGCAGAAGTCGCACGAAAGCAGAATAAATGCAGTTGAAATGAGATCGCTAAGAAGAATCTGTATGACTGGGTCAGAAATTAAGAATTCAGGATAAAGAAAGGATAAGAATGTAGGATAAAGAAAGATGTCATTAATAGAATGAAAGTGAACACATTGTGATGGCTTGGCCACATGGGGAGAATGAATGAGGAACGCCTGACGAAGAAAATATACATTGCGGACAGGAATGGAATGAGAGGTCGGGCTGCCCAAGAAAGAGATGGCACGTCCATGTGAACGATATTTTGAAAGACGGAAATGTTAGAAGCATGAATAACAGACGAACATGTATAAGACGATGTATGAATGTGTTTCAAACGTGATGCGCCCTAGAATAGCATTGCATGTCCACGTCAATAATTTTGTTAAGATTCCAAGGTTGGTTTCTGGTTAAAAATGATAAGTCGAGGTTTCGGTGGGGTACAACTGGTTTATTTTTTCAGTAAAATAATAACATACATATACGTACAATGTAAAATGCAACAAAAAAATGTAGGTATTAATACAAAGTATGACGTATGCCAACCAAAAGTTACAATGCGCAGGCGTGCGCGGTCGATAATGTAGTTATTTGGAATATCCTAGGATGTACACCAGATTTTGTAAACCTAACCTACAAAAGTTTGGTAAAAATATGTTGGTAGGTTTGTTTGTAGTTATAATTGCTACTAACGTAAGTCAGTTGCATTATATATTTAAAAAGTAACTAATATATTAATCGTCTATAATTTTATATTACTCATTTTTCAATTATTTTCATGTTTTTCTTTTTATTGGTTTGAATATGTATTCTGATATGTTTTCTCATTTGAGTATTCTTCTTTTTCATTTATTTTCAACCTTTTTATGATGTTTATTTGATTTTTTTTTGTTCATGTATGATTTGATTTAATTACTTTTACTTTTATGTTGACTTTGCTTTGTATTGATACTTTTTATTTTGTTATAAGTGCTTCCCTCATCAAGCACAAGATTGTAATCTTTTTGATGAGGTACTGCAGGGAAAAATATGTAAGAATATTATTACTAGTGAATTTATATATTGATTTGTATTATAAAATATATTAAAAATAAAATAAATAAATAAATAACTACATTGGTGTGAATACTAGGGAAACCGTCTGTACATGGTGTGTCAAAAAAAACCGGTCTACAAACTAAGCTAAACAGCAGCGACGGATGCGATTTTTATAAAAATTCCGGAAGTTTCAATATTTAAAAAAAAATGGAAATCTAGGCACACACAACTTTGTCATAAAAAAATATTTATCTTAATAAGAAAAGTTTGAGAAACCCTGGAACTTATTTATAACATTAAATTTGAGATACATACTTTGTTTTTTTCAATACTTAAACAAATTTTCAGCACTTTTATGGTATTTGAAATATATGGAAAAACAAATTAAAAAGTTGATAACCCCTGACTGGAACAAAAATTAAAAAAATATATTTACAAAAAATCATTAACAATCTGAGTATTAAAGTTCTGTAGACCTAACATTTTATATACTTTTTTGAAATTTTAGACTCTGTGAATCAAGCAGGTCAAAAGTTATAAGGGGGGACGGACACACACACAGAGACACTTTACTCTACTCCGTATTCTGAGTTAAACTAGATATACCTATACCATATATGTATATTATTATATGCTGCAAAGCCTCTAAATTGGTGTTTTTTTGACTTCAAAGTTGAAAAACGATGAAAATGTAGACCTGGTCATAAAAAACTCACGGATTCTGACTTAAAACTTTTTCGATCTGTTAAAAGAAATAAATTCTCTTGAACAAATCGACAGTTGGACAAGTAGGTACATATATTATTCATTAATTATAAAACACAACACAAACGGCAGCCGTGTTGACTCGTACGCAACGAATAATTTTACAGATTTCTGTTTTACGGAAAACGAAACAAAACGCGTTGAAAAATACAACGCGTTCTATTTTTTTTCCCCACCGCGTTGAAAAACCCGTTGAAAACATCCGTGTAAATTTCGCTTTGTGGTGAACCAAACATCTAGTTGTAGTCAACTCTTTAATACTACTATCCAACTGGTTGTGGCCATATGGTATGGGGCTAGGGTGTGGCCATAGGGGCCTAGCCAGTAAAGTTGGGGGTGGCCGGAGCCCCACCCTAGGATTCTGGGCAACAGGCCGGTGCCCCTTTCAATTCTTACCTATGGAAGAGCATGGCAGACGCCATAATGCCTCATTCGGCGCTGACTCATCAAATGTGGCGATGAGTAAGTCTGCATCACTTGGCGATGGAAATCGAAAAACTGAAAGTACTGTCCGGTGGTGTACCTGAAATTCGCCAACATGAGTACTAAGGGGTGGAGGAGCCCTCCGTGATGTTTGGACGTCACGACCCACTCGGCGGTAGCCCGAGCTGATGATGAGACAGGTGCAGCCGACGCTGCGTGTAAATCGAAGAACTGAAAATACTGCAGGCGTGGCGAAGGCTCCCTGCGGCAGTCTGTTGTTCGTGGCACTGTTGGGAGGGTAACCCCTGCCATGATTTACGGGCCTTCACGAGTGTGGTTGGACTCATAGTGGCAGTGGTATGAAATATGCATGGTAGTAGTTCTTGTTTCGTCCGACGATCAACCGCTCCGGGGATGAACAGAACACTTAGTTGTATAACGTTCCCTATGAAGTGGGGTAGGTGACTGCGACTTTTCCTCTATCCAACTGGTTAAAGATATATGGAGCTTCATCAAACTTTTCAATTTGCACAATATATCATGGGATCCATGAGAAATTCATCAAACTCTTCAATTTGCACTTAAGCGACGAGAACTTTTTACAACATTGTCCGATTTTAATGGTTTTTTTTTTAATAGGAAGGGATTGCATCAGAAATGATCACACATACGAATTTCATCGAGGTCTGTTGAAGGAACTCACGTAAAAAATATGAAACTCTTCAATTTTCAAAGTCGTCTGCAATTAATAATAATTCTTTACCACGACGTGCGAATCCGATGATTCCTTTTTTATTGTAAAGGGATTACTTCTAAGGGTAGTTCTGGACTAAGCCAAGAGGTTCGTTGATGGGAAACATGAGAAATAATGAAACTTATGATTTTGTATCAAGGATTTGCATAATATTGTATAGACGAATTTTTTAAAAGATAACATATATTACTAGATAATATAATATTAATACATACATGGGATGAAAATTGGTACAAAACAAAAAAATATAAGGGTGCTTATCATGCAGGTATCCAACAAAAAATTTCCTCTAAACCATGGTTTTATAATAGAAACATATCTAAACGATTAATATCATGTATTTCTAGAATGAGAATTGGCCATTGTTCAATTGCCTCCCATCTGTATAGAATTAGAGTTCTAAATAGCCCACTATGCCAGTGTGGTGATGAGGATGAGACAATTGATCATGTATTTTTTAACTGTAAAAATAATTCCGCCTTCAAAAATATATACAAACAATTAATTAAAATCACTCACCAATCTCCACTTAATATCCAACATCTTTTGTGTCTTAATAATTCACGTGTACTGTCCGTTATTTCAAAATTCCTTTCATTGAATGACATAAATTTATAAAAAAATTAACTTTTCTCCTCTGACATGAAATAATTGGCACATAGCACTCTTTACAGGGTGAATTGCCTTAAACAAAAAAAAATATATATACAATCACGCCATGTAAATGATGGGGTAGGCAGATAGAACCGAACACCACATTTTTCTATCTTGACATTTCTTTTAAAATCAATATCTGTTTAGAGTCACATTACATATATAGGTACGTTAATTGAATCGCGACTACAAGAAGTAATATAGGTACTACATAATAAAGTTAATATACTACAGTAACTCTAGTGACAACCTGTAATTGGATTTAATATTTTCTTAAATCATCTTTATTTTATATAATTTACAATGCGATGTAGGTATGTTGTCCTTTTAATAAATAAATAAATAAACAAAGTAACGCTGAGTTTAACGAGATACAAAAATTTGGGGAATAATTTGATATTAAGAACCTATTATTATTAAGGTATATCTTGCGTTTTTATGGGAGAAATCTCTGGACCCAGATATGCCAACTGGGAGAGGAAAGAGATACTAGCCCTACCTCCCACGTTCCTCAGACAGTCCTTATAATGAGGAGTAGGGTTGCCAAAACTTCAAGGGACCGTACGGGACAATTCAACATTTTCGGTGCGCAAAACGAATTGAAATATCCCACCTAGGATATATCCTGAGTTGTTTAATCAGAGTCTCAAAATAATTAGAAAAAATATGTTGATTATGGTCTTATAAGACGAAACGGTTGTCGGTAAACAAAATAAATACATTCAGTCGTACTAATAAAAATCTACTGCACACCATAAGTTATATGAAACATTTTTTTATAGTATTATTTGGTATACACCACCTCACTAGGCTGAGCCTGTACCGAGGTGGCAGAATTTTATAGTATTATTTGGTATACACCACCTCACTAGGCTGAGCCTGTACCGAGGTGGCAGAATTTTTTTTTTTTGCGTTATATCTGACAGAAAAAATATTAAACTTGTATTTAACTTAAAATATACCTATTATAAAATAAAAATATAAACTATTGTAGCTTGATCATGTTTCCGCAGTATATAATGCCCTTGTTTCTAATCCATGTTTCTATTGTTTTCTTGTATTTCAAATTATTCATCAAATGTATGTCCGTTATTTCACTTTTTATCTTATTAAAAATTTTTGGAGCTAAATAATAGTAATGTTTTTGTCCGAATGTCGTGTTTGTCTTTGGAGTCATGAGAAAATTCCTGCGTGTCGTCTCGTAATTGTGTTGCGGTGTAATGTGAATTGTTTTATCTTTATGAAAATGTATAGAAATAATTTTGATATATAACTGTGGAATGTTGAAAATTGGAAAATCATTAAATAATTGAACTGTTGGATATGTAAACGATTTTTTTATTATAACCTTAATTAAAGCTTTTTGTGCTTTAATAAGAGGATCCATATTAATTTTAGCAGCGCCATCCCAACCAATCCGTGTGTTATAATCGATTGAGCTAACGCGTAATTTATTGTTTTTAAGTCTTTTTTAGTCATTATTATTTTAGTTAATATTTTAATATGTTTTTCACATTTCATAATAGGTATATTTTATTTTATTTTATTTTATTTCTATTTTATATAGCTTCTCGGGGAACTAACAGGTGCTATGTCAAATAATTATTCAACATGCACCCAATAACAAGTTGCCGCATTAGGGAGATTTACGATATTTATCGTCTCACAGATCCAGACTGAAAACACATTTTTTTATAAACTATGTCTCCACCGGGAATCGAACTCGGGACCCTTGGATCGGCAGTCAGATACCCAACCAACTGAGCCACGAAGGCTGACTAATAAGGCCGGAAAATATAACGAATAATTTCATCATACGAATACCCCAGTGAAGACCATTGTAGATATTATAAAAGAACAAAATTTTTGACAACTTTTCGCTCCTAAAATGCACAAATATCGAGAATATAATGATTTGTCGAGGTTTCGTCATATTATTCCAAGATAAAACAATATAAACACTCATATCAAAATAAAATTTGACTTGTAATAGGTGAAATTTGTCTTAAAACACCGTTATATTACCATGGACAGGCGTGCAAGCGTTGTGTAAAATTTGTATGAGAGATACACAGTCGTTAACCAATTGATCTGCTACACAGTGTTTGTTTGTTTGTAACGTTTTTGCCTACACGGGAGTTAAACGGTCGTGTAACTTTGTACTAATAACTGATTAACCACTTCCTCAATAAACATCAAAACAGACACAAAGCTCTCATACAACAGATCAATAAGGTCAAAATAACCGTCATGCCATCAATCAATTCCCGACGCCATTTGATATTTCAAAACCACAGAGAAGATGTTACAAATAAAGTCATTTCATTGTTTCCTAATAAAGTAATTTCTCAATAGATGGCATTAAAAAAAGGTTTCTTCGCACTTCATAGATGGCAAAAGTATGATTCCTTATTTTCATGTGAATTGTTACACATTATTCAAATATATAGAACTTTCAAAAATAACATTGATAAGGGAACTCAATAAGAAGGCATAATTGGTGAACGTTGCGCAAGCGCATAAAGTAATCACGTAAACGAGCCGATGACAGGTCGTTAGCACTGTAGGTGCCTTGAGTTCCTGGTTTTTCTATAATATCTCAACTTCGTCTCTATTGTGATGTTAAAAAGTTTGTCAGTAAAAATATAATTTGACTCCCGACAGGGAAAAAATCCAATGTTTGTGTATATGCAATTAAAAAAATATTCGATCGACACTGTAGCGGTCCAATACCTAATTGCGCTACGCGGTCATACAACGCTCGCAGCCGCCATTTTGCCCTGCGCCGTGCGCAGCCCACCTATATAAGGAAGGCCACAGAGCTCCAATTCATTCGGTTTTTCATCCAGACCTCTTGCTAAGACCTTACGCTGCCCGACCGGCTCGTCGTCTTTCAAAGTCCGCGAATTAAATTTATATTTGAATTAATTAAGTACTATTTATATTCGATTAATAACTACCACTGTAACTAGAGTCAATAAACGAGTAAGTTAAAATTCCTGTTGCATCTTTTAATCTGTCATCTATTACTACCTGAGTTGCATTTAATATTTAATAATCTATTGTATACGGTATCGCAGTTGCTTAGTCGATCAATCTGTACCCCAGCTGTCGGGAGACTCCGAACAGACGGTATCCAGGTTCGAACCAGGCAGGTGAGATATCGTTTGGTTTTATGTAGCCAAAGGCGGACAGACAGGTTTATACCTACACGTCCAGCAGACCGACCTTACCACCTCTTATCTGTTACGGCTCCGGCCGACAGGTTTGCACATCAGCTTCCAAGACTAGTGAGCCTAAATATAAAGTCCAAAACACTTTACATTAGACTAGCGTCTGGCGACAGATGAATCTAGGGAAAATTATACGGGATGCAATAAAATACGACGAAATAATAATATGATGTGTATATAAATCCCATTCCCCTAATTTTTTTGGTTAGGTTCAGTTAGTCTTTAACAATTATAGCGACTCGCGTGAGCGAGTTGCTTTATGAATTAAATGGAAATCGGTCACAGTAAAAATGCTATCAATATCTTTGCCATTTGAGGTTAGGAATAAGTTTCTTATGTATTCGTAATTATAAAAAAATTGGTATGGTAAAATAAAGCCAAAGTTTTCAGTTCTACTAATTTAATGACACTGACTAGTTTCGGTCATCCAGTGACCATTTTCAAAGTATGCAAAAACAAGATGTGGTTGATGCTTATGTCTGGTTAAGGGGTTTGCAACATTTTTTTCCTTCAGTTCAATTAGTGTTGCTAGAAATAAAAAAAATATGTAGGTATTCGTATTTGATATATTCTCAACATATTATTTACGTGGTTGTAAGATCCCTACTATTTTTAATAATATTTATTATTTCTTATTTATTCAGTTAAATATTTGTACGCACGCGTATTTCTGACTTCCGTCCCATGACCTTAAATTAGGCGACAGTCCCGTATTTACAGGACGTATGGCAACCCCGATATCGAGGGAATTTCGTTTCCTTATGTTGGTGCAGAGGTAAGACTCCATTTGAGGGAGAGCGGATGACGAACCCACGTGGTAAAAAGTTTTTACGAGCAGAAGGTGGACTAAAAATAGATTGGCTCAGATGTAAAATTGCTCGATAATAATACCCACAACCTTTCGTTAATCATGGCCAAAAGTAAAAATAACATACAAAGATAATGGTCCTGGGAGTGGTTATTGATTATAAAGAAACTAATACATTTAAGGAATTATTGTAAATCAAAAGGATATTCAATGATTTGTTTACGAGTATTAATTGAAAACGAGTGGGTTGTGGCCAACGCTTTATATTTTGTTAAATTACTTTTGATTTAAAGATTTTGTTATGAAACTTGAAAATTCTTCAATGCCACTTTGTAAAGGTGGCTTGCCTTTTTATCAATTTGAAAATATGAACATTAAATTATAGATTCCCGAGCTTGGGTCACTTTGAAATATTTGACAGTTAAAAAAAATGATAAAGACATCCATCAAAATCTTACGAGGTCTAAGCGAGTACCTATTAAATATACAGATTTGCAAGATTTTGTTTATTAATTTATTTATTTATTATTACCTATTACACAAAAACAAATACAACATATACAAAAACTAACTAAATCAAAAGTTGTTGATGTCATGGATCGAGTTGCAAAACTTAAATGGCAATGGGCAGGTCATATTGCCAGACAGAGTATGTACAGATGGGCACCCAGAATTCTAAATTGGAGACCATGGGATATGAAAAGGGGAATAGGCCGGCCCCAGAAAAGGTGAGCCGATGATATTGTCCCTGTCGCTGGAAGCAGATGGGATCGAAAAGCCCAGAAAAAAGACGAGTGGAAGCTCTTAGAAGAGGCCTACATCCAGCAGTGGAGAGATGGCTGAAAAAGAAGAAGAAGAAGAACTAATAACTCCCCATTAGGCAAAATATTGTTTATTCGACTTTATCGATTATACACTAAATTACTCATCCGATTCTTTTCTATTACTCGTATATTTAATACTCGCTTAGACCCCATTAGATTTTTATTTTATTTTATTTTATTGGGGGTATACACAGATGAACAGATTACATTAATATAAGTATATTATATACAAGTGTTACAATATATAGCTAGGACTGCCATCCAATTATGTATATCCACTGTTATTTATTCTAAACACAACAGAAGAGAAAAAAAATATAAATAAATAATGATTAAAAGATGGTTAAGGATAGTGAGATAGGAAAGTGACGGAGAATGTCAGAGGAAAGCTAAAAGAGGGAGAGCAAATTAAGTTGTACAGTATTCATACAATAAATGAAAACAAAACATCTATATATTGTTATCTCGGATCATGTTGGATAATTCTTTCATACATATACCTGCTATACGGATTATGAAATATGTCTAAAGTATTGAATTTTTTGTTAAATGTTTCGCAGATACGAGGAATGGTAGAATATTTTCGGTGATTAGTTTTATAATTTGAAATATAGAAAAGATCAGTTTGTTGGGTTGTCCTAGAAGGAACACGGTAAGTAATGAGATTATTCAATTCCGGTCAATCGAATTTGTTATTAACAATTTTATAAAGTAAGCTTTGATCAAGGATAATTCTTCTGTGTTCAAGTGATTCCAGATTATGATACTTCAACGAAGCTGTATAATCTGGAAATCGCAAATTAAATTTGTATTGAAAGATATTTTTGAAAGATATCTGATCATTTTTTAACCGTCAAATATTTCAAAGTGACCCCAAGCTCAGGATACTTAAAATTTGATATATTTACTTTCACATTGCTAAAAAGGCACTTCACTTACGTGAAATGGCATTGAAGAATTATCAAGTTTTCATAGAAATAAATATCTAAATAATCATTTCATGAAAATGCTGATTAGTTTCCATACAAAATTTGAATACTTTATGGAGTGACTTGTTAGTGAGATGTTTAGCGTTGGCCACAACCCAATCGTTTTATATTAATTTTCACAGTGTCAACGCATTTACTTTAGAATATATTACTGAATATTAAGGTCTTTATATATAAAATGTTAAATATCGTCATAGTTATGGTGCCTTACTATTGTTAGATTCCCAGTAGGTCAATTTTTTACAGAAATCTTGGTCATACCCCTGATATTTCTCATTTAAAATATCTGAAGTCCACGAGTATGAATCCTCCATTCAAATTCGTCGATTGTTCTTTTGCACTATGGTGCCGAGATTGCTAATCTAGGGGGCTCCATGAGCTACTTTTCGTACTATGCACTTTTTTCATGTCGTTAGCTTAGCGTTCTGTGAAGGGGCCGGTTTCAGTCCCCATTTGCAGAGCGGGTGGTGGTGGGAGTAGCGAATATGTTAAAAATTATTTTAAATTATTTTTGTTTTGGGAACGAGACGAGCCGTTCTAACAAAACACGCTGAGAAAAAGTTATTTATACGAAGGTACCAACAAATCATAGGTACATATGTTTTATTATTCTTCTTTTCTCCGTGCAGATATGTATTTTATTTGCATGTACACGTATGGGTGAGCCTGATGGAAGCTATGAAAGATACGGCACATCCAAGCCTCGGTGAATTTTCAACCGAATTCCAGAATTATCCGAGAAAATTGAAGGATTCACCGGTTGTAGTACGAAAGGACACGTGCCAAGTTGATGACTGTCCCGATCATTCATCCGAGTAGCACGAAATTCGTAATCAAAAAAAAAAAAAATCTCATATCTGCCTACCTATGATAATATAACCATGTATTATACATACAAAGTAAAGAATATATGTTTGTCTTCATCGAAAATTCCGAATGTATAAAAGTTTACGCGCCTTTCCATCTTCTGCTCTCATTTTTTTAAATATTTCTCCAGCGAAATTTATTCCAGTAATATTGAGGCCATACTAGGCAGGCGCTCGAATATGCTGGCATATATTTTTACTGCAACAATATTCAAACATCGGCTTATCCAAAAACGGAGGTCATCAATTTGACGTGAACTTATTTTTATTTATTTATATTTGCCAACCGCCGTGGCACAGTTGGTAAGCCTTTCAGTTTCTGCGCGGGCGTTCTGGGTTCAATTCCCAGCAGAAGAGAAATTTATATAAATTCATTTCTCACGCATATATTGCTTCTCTGGGCTGGAAACACTGGTCATTTGAAAGAAATTGCCATACGGCAATAAACTCGCCACTTGCACGGGGTGCTAGGAAGTGTTTATTATTATTATTATTTTTATTATATAATCGTCCTAAATGAGCTTTTACGTACACAATTACAAATTATCAAAACATACGTTCATGAACCACGAAGCAAAATGCATACAAACATAATAATAAATAAGTATTATATAACAACAAACAAAATCAAAAAAAAATGTATAAATTTACAAAATATATAGGTATAAAGGACAAAATATATAGAGTATTATACATCATAGTTTCATGAAATAAGGGAAAGCTATCACAAAACTAGACAGCCAATTACAAGTGGCCACATCCTGCATTAAAAGTTGGTGTAGGTACACCTCTTAAAAATTGTGAAATAATGACTCTCCACTATTCCATAGTGTGGAGAGTAAAAATATATATATTTACAAATCCAACTTAATTAAACACGCTTAGTGGTTAATTTGCTATCATATAAAGAACGCTTCAATATTTTTTTTAATTTTATTAAAAAGGGTACATCGACAGACGTCCATCTTACAATTTTCATAAAAAGAAAATAATATTGGTAATTATTATGAGTGCTGGACGTCCAATTATGGATGCACACAAAATTACATGAGCTCATATTCAATGACACACGTATGTTACACAAGTAGGAGTTACATAAATAAGAGAAAATTAATTAGGTTACAAAAGTTAAGTAAAAAAAAGTAGAAGAAAAAACAGTAACATAATGTAAGCAAAAAAAAATACAAGTTGGTTATAAAAGTTACACATGTCGAATTAAAAAATAGGTACATAAGAATTTTAAAAAAAAGTTATATAAGTTAGAGAAAAGTTTGTCAGCCATTGCAGAATTAAGTAACCAAAATCTAAAGAACTATTGTCACTTCCTTTCTCCATTTTCCTTTCTATTCCTGGATCCATTCCTATCCTATTTCCTGTTTCTTACTTATATATTATATTATAAACTAGCTTTTATGTCCCGCCGTTGGCCAAGAATGTAAAATTGTGAAGGAATAAGCAATCGTTTTTATAATATTGTCACCCAATTATTTTGCAAAATCGGACCATGAAAAGTGGTTTGAAATTTGATTGAGTTTGAGCATTGTAAAATGTTCGTGATGGCCACAACCCATGCTTTTTTATATATTGCTATAAAGTGTGAATGAAGTATAATATATAATTTCTGCTGGCATGGACTATGCGTAATGGTTTTAAATATGACTGTTTATCAACGTTGTAAAGAGATTGGTTTGGCCACAACCCCCATTTTTATATATTATCATCGAAAACAAATTGTAATATGTACATATAAAAAAAAATTAGTAATTTTGGATGTTGGAATGTGGTTAAAATTTGATTAAATAATGCGTACTGAAAAGATCTAGTGTTGGTCACATCCCATTCGTTTTTATATTTTTTCATCAAGTGTGCATTATATTTTTGCACAATTAGACTGATAGACTTAAAATTGACACAAAAGTCTACATTAACGAAGAAGAAGACTTAAACTATAGTACACACACACACACACACACACACACACACACACACACACACACACACACACACACACACACACACACACACACACACACACACACTCAAACACACGCACGCACACACACACACACACACATACACACACACACACACACACACACACCCTCACACACACAAACACACATACAAACACACCCTCACCCACACACACACACACACACACCCTCACACACACACACACACACAAACATATGTAACTTCTAACTCTAGTATGTAATCAACATTGTATTGTATTGTATTGTTTATAATAAATAAATAAATAAATAAAAGAAATAAATAAATAAATAAATAGTAAATAGTTTATAATTTAAATATAAACGTTGTGAAGAGTTCAGTAATGGCCAAAACCCCCATTCTTTAAATATCGTCAACGAAATAAAATATGAAACGTTGAAAATTATTCAAAATAGGATGATATAAATGGTTAAAATTTGATTAAACAAAAGTATTGAAAAGATTCTAGTGCAGATTACACCGTCACATCCCATTCGTTTTTACATATGTATTTTCATCAAGTGTGCATATTGTTAATAATATTTCTGCACAAAAGACCAGTAGACTTAAAACTAACCCAAAAGTCTAAATAAAAAAGAGAAGAATAAGTATAAGACTATAAGAAATAGTTTGTATAAAAAACTATCCCAATGGTCTACATAAAATAAGAAAAAATACATAAAATAGAAGAATTATTTGAAATAGATTGTATAAAAACAGACTAAAAGGTCTTCACAAAAGAAGAAGAAGATTAATCTATAGGAAATAGTTTATATAAAATTCACCAAAGTTCTACATAAAATAAGAAAACGAAGCAAAAGACCAAAGGAAATAGTTTGTGTAAAAACTGTAAGGTCTACATAAAATTAAGAAGAAAAAGAATTAGACTCCATGAACCGTCGCTTCAGATCCTTCAGAACCTCCCGTCCCTTCAGGCCCTTCAGTACCTCCCGTCCCTTCAATCCATCATTACGTCCCTACCAATCAGGCCCTTCAGTACCTCCCGTCCCTTCAGGACCTTTTATACCTCCCGTCCCTTCAGGCCCTTTAGTGCATCCCTTCCCTTCATTACATCCCGTCCCTTCAGTCGGTTAAGAAAAGTTAAATCTAAAAACCATCCTGGAAGAACCGCGAAGAGATGAAAGGACCTTCTTTTCCCAGGATACTCCACCTTCAAAGGTAATATGACTAAATACACGAAGAAGAAGAAGAAAAAAGTTTAAATCCAGATACCTGCGAAGATATGGAAGGAAAATTGGATGAAGAAGAAAAAGAAGAAGAAGAAAAAAGTCTATATCCAAAAACCGTCTTGGAAGACTTGTGAAGAGTTGGAAGGACAGTTGGACCTTCTTCTCCCAGGATTCTCCAACTTCATAGGTAAAATGACCAAAAATACACGAAGAAGAAGAAGAAGAAGAAAAAAGTTCAAATCCAGAAACCTGCGAAGAGATGGAAAGACAATTGTAGCTTCTTCTCCCAGGTTAGTCCCCCTTCTAAGGTAAAATGACCAAATACACGATCAAGAAGAAGAAGAAAAAAGTTTAAATCCACAAACCGTCCTGGAAGACCTGCGAAGAGATGGAGGGACAGTCGGACCTTCTTTTCCCAGAATACTCCCCCTTCATAGGTGAAATGACCAAATACACGAAGAAGAAGAAGAATAAGAAAAAAGTTTAAATCCAGAAACCATTCCGGGCAAACGCTCGACAATTCACCAAAGTTTCATAATAATCGGACAAACGGTTTAGGAGCACATCGCATACAATTTTCTGATAGGAAATCAGTATATTATTGTGTGATTTGTAAGTAAATAGTAATAGGTAGGTACCTACCTACAACAATGTTCTAAATAAATTCAATTCATAACAAATTTTATTTGAATATCAGAATCTTTCCGTTACCATAGTAACCATTCCAATATTAATATCAAATGGGCTCGATACATTTTTTGGATATGTAGGTAGGTACCTACATTGGTTTGTTCGAAGCCACAAAAACGAAAATTGTCCGAAATATCAAATATTATATACAAATTATGCAATTTTATTATGCCTATATCTTTACTAATAATTAACAGACTTTAACAATATATGTCTTAAAACTTGCTATAAAGTCTTGTGTTTCATTTTATTATTTCATAATCACATTTATTTCAAAGGTATATTATTTTAAAGAACATATTCATTCGGTGGGAAAATTAAATATCGTATGAAAAGATATTAAAATGGCGGGGTTATATGTACATTTGTACAAAACGCTTACTTTAAAAATAAGTTAAACATTATAATTAGACAAAATATTCACCATGTTTTTCACTTAAAAGCTAAGTTATACTTGAAAATATATTTTTTTCGTGTAAATACGTACTTCTAACTTTTAAACAAACAGATATTTGCGTGAAAAATGTACACTTTTTTGACAGATATGACTTGGAAAATTTTGTATGAAAAAAATAATTATTGAAATATCTTTAAAATTCAGCATTTTAATCGCATTATTTTTAGCGTGACACTGCATCAGGTATACTGGTACATGTTCGCACATAAATTAGATTTTTAGATGCTCTTGGTTTTTCAAAAGGCGTGAGACAAACACACACATACACACACACATACACTAACATATTGATTGCTTTATTACTTTAGATATATTCTTATGTTTCTGTTGATAGAACGAAGAATACTATAATTGGCGCCATAAAATATGAATCTATATAACATATTATATATTTTAGCTGTTATATTCTCTAAATAAATAAACTAGTTGCATGTAACACATGAGATCCAACTGTCGATAGCGATAGTATGTATAGTTGAAGAATAAGAATCAAACTATAAACCCATATATCCAAATTATTGAAAATTTTAACACATGTTGGTATGTATGTCAAGATAGGACAGTATGGAGGTCAGTCCTGTTTTCCTACCCGGAATATGAAAACAGCATGATGGTATGTATGTATGTTTGGAGATTAAGTATCTATCAAACTATTAAGTCTTCTTACATATTGTGTATAGGCGACTGCCATACAAATTGTATGAAGCAATGTCGTCACTACATTCAATTTTTATAAAAATTGTTAAAAAAAGTTTGAGATGTGCTAATACCATGCAAATATTTTTTATAGAAAATTAAATTATCTAGTTGGGGTGTTTCGGCTTTTTTCGATATTTAAAAAAAAAATGAAAATATAGGCAGTTTAACTCATAAATTTATCATAAAAAAAATATTTTTCTTAATAAAAAATGTTTGAGAAACTCTGGAATTTTTTTGAATAAACTTATTTGAGATTTTGTATTTTTCTATGCTTATACCAATTTTCAGCGTTTTAGCTTTTATGGTTTCTGAGATATATGGAAAAATAAATTAAAAATTCAAAAATTGATAACCCCTGACTGAAACAAAAATTCATAATTCTGAGTATAAAAGTTTTGTAGGCCTATAATTGTTTATATATTCTGAAATTTTGGGCTTTGTAAATTGAGCGGATCAAAAGTTATAAGGGACACACACACACACACACACACACACACACAGACACACAGACACACACACACACACAGACACACACACAGACACACGAAATGTTCTACTCCGAATTCTGAGTAAATCCGTGTATGGAACATATATGCTGCGAAGCCTCTAAGTTGGTGTTTTTTGACTTCAAAGTTGGAAAAGCCGTGAAAAAAGTAGACCTCTGCATACAATTCTCGCGTATCCTGGCTTGAAACATTGTCGATATGTTAAGAGAACAAAGTTCTCCTGAACAAATCGACAGTTGGATAAAAAAAAGATATAAAGTAGATATAAAGACATAAATGTTATTTTTTTTAATTCCTTATAAAATAAATTAAGAACCCTCAGATTTTGGCTGTTTCATTCAGTCTGCAAAAAACGATATCTAATAATTATACATTTGTCAATAGGATAAAATCTCCAAAGAGCAAACACACTCTCTCATAAAAACTAACGCAACGAGTTGTTGTGTAAGCAGCAGCCAGCGGGTGGAAACATCAAACAGACGCTTATTTTCCGCCTTTTAATTATTTGGCTTCACGCTCCTAGCCCGGCACACATAAACTCGCAGTGGTGCGAAATCGACTTTGCCGGCTCGGCAGTCTAAATATCGTTAATAACCAGCGCCTCCTAACACCCTCCCCCCACACTTCCTCACCCCGTTCCTAATCATAGTTTGTACAACACACGGCCGCCGACCGACCTACTACGAAACCCTGACGCGGCGGACCACCAAATAAATTATTTTCATTATGGGCGGGGGTTAAAAAGAACTACCCGTAAATTCGTCGTTAAAACTTCAAACGAACGATGGGTTAAAAAATTCCTCGCACATTCGTCTGCTTGATTCAGAATTTGAAAATAGACATAAAATTGTTGGAGGATATAGCAGTTAGCAGATTTCTATGTATAACCTACATATTATGTAGTATGTAGGTATCCATGTTTCAGGTAGAATGGTTCGCAGACCTCAATTACTTCATGTTCCAACAAGTATGAGATCGTTAAGAAGGATTTGTAATAGAACGATGTATGACCGGGTAAGAAACGAGGATATAAGGAAAGATTGTAAGATTAAGAAAGATGTCATTACTAGAATGAAAGTGAACACATTGAGATGGTTTGGTCACATGGGGAGAATGAATGAGGAGCGCCTGACGAAGAAAATATACAGAGCGGAAAGGAATGGAATGAGAGGTCGGGGACGCCCAAGAAAGGGATGGCACGACCATGTGAACGAAATTTTGAAAGACGGAAATGTTAGAAGTGTGAGCAATAGACGAACATGTATGAGACGATGCATGAATGTGGACGAGGCGAGGGATGCGTGCCAGGATAGAAAAATGTGGCGTTCGGTTCTCTCTGCCTGCCCCGCAAGGGACATGGCGTGATGGTATGTCCAACTAGTACATACATAGAACAAATATCAGGAAAAATTCCACAATTACACGCATATACAGCCAATATGACAATACATTCTCAGCTGAGATAGACATATTCAACGCGAAATATTATAGATTTAGACATGATGTTCTGAAGGTGATACGCAACCAATATCCCTATATATGTCCTCCTAGTCTCTCTTCCCTTCCCTAGTTGTTGTATATATGTGTATATGTATGTGTGTGTATGTATGTATGTATGTATATATGTATTTATGTGTGTGCGTGTATATGTGTGTGAGGGTGTGTATGAATATTTTTGGCTCGTAAACTGTTATTAAAAAAGAAAAAAGATCGTAGAATGGTGATCGAGAACAAGCCGAAAGCCAAGAAATGTACCAGAGGGAGATGGATGCAGTGTGCCCAAGACAGGGAGTTGTGGAGGATCAAGGGGGAGGCCTATGTCCAAGAATGAAAAAAAAACAGGCTGAAGAAGAAGAAGAAGAAACTGTTATTTGTTTTTATATTATGTTGATGGAATGCTTGTTTTTTGGCTAAACTTTAAATGAGCTGTAACTTCCCAAACAAAATAAATAAAAATAAATAATATAATACATATTTCATCAATTACTAGTGTGAGTAAAGTTTACACTTTATAAATGACACTCATATTTGACTCGGCAAATTAACCCGAAGCCGAACGAATGTAGATAGACTTCGTCACACACGAACATGGTCTCTCTTCGCACCGGAACAATTTAAATATGTGCGAATGGGACAGTTAGCGGATTATTAAGTTGCCACATGATATACACTTTGTAATTCTAAGCATAATGTACCATTTCATTAATCATGATGTATTGTAGCTATAATCGTGTTTCTTCACTTACATTTTGATAAATGATACCAATTTACGTGTGTGTCGGTAAATTCCGATTTCGTCCGAAGTCAAAAAAATATCGATTGACTTCGTCGCACACAAATGTGATCTCTCTTTGTCGCACCGGAATAATTGAAATGTGTGCGAATGGGATGATATAACAGATAGCGGATCAAAAAGCTGCCACGTGAAATGCATAATGTAATATTTCATCAATCGTGTAATATTGTTGAACTAGTGTTAATGTATAAATCGATCTATATAATTTTCGAAATGCGCCAGTCCCGAGAGTGTTACTGAACACACTTCTTTCGTTCACCTGGGGGAAGCTGGGCCGCAGAGTCTCCATCATCGGAATGAAAGGCTATTAAAGCAAAGAAATCGTTAAAATTTTATTAGATAAGAAGTGGCGGAGCTCGATTACTGCCCGACCGTCTCCTCAACCCCCCAAGAGACCCAGAACAGCCCCACGGCCGGACGTAAAGGCTCAAAACTTTCAAAAGACGTTTTCGGGTGGGCACGTGACCCCTCCGTTTGTCGTGAAATCACAATGACATACCCAATCTTCCGTCCCATTATTCCCGATTCTATTATCATCTTATTTAATATGTTTTAAATTTTTATTTTATTCTAGCATCCATCAAAATACAACTATCACAATGTAAGCGATTACAGACGCAAAGTGATAATCTCAATTTCTATATTTTCTTAACAAATTTTTAACACCTCAAAAGAGAAGACGTTGGAACATTATAGAAGGACCAGGAACTAAAGGCACTACAGGTTCTACGACCTTTTTGTGACGCCCTCTTACGAGAAGTTGATTTATTTGTAAACAATGAAAGCAACATTCCTTATAGGTACATGAGGTTACAGTCTTCTCACACAGATGTCACCCCTGATCTGCGACAGAGATATTATTTAATTTTTGGCTTGTTTGTCTACTTGTACCAATATGTATGCAATATTAATATCTGTAATAGGTATAACACTTTCAACAGTGTCATCCATGTAATCGGCCAACGCTATTTGAGCTCATTCAGCATTTTCTCCTACTTCTTTTTCTTAGTCTTGTCCTACTTTAAATCCTTCCTAATCCTTCGGCGCTAGGATGATCTGTCCTATATTATCAGGACTGGTATTTGGGTTTTATCCATGAGCTTACCCCACCACGAGGATAGTGGACGTCCTTTTCCTTTCCTTGTTTAAGGGAATGATTTAATTGATCAAAATAAAAATATTTGACTCATTACTGTATCTTTCACAGTGCATTCATTATGCTCTTGAAAAATTTCGATGTATCAGGGGTTCAGAATGTAGAAGCGATGATGGCGTAGAACACGATTTCCCTCACAAACAACTGTAAATGGCGGGAATATTCCACGTGGAGGACCCTCGAGAGGATACCGGCGGCAGCCATAATGATTTCTCATACCAATACTTCAGTTGTAAACAGAAAACATAGGGTAAACCATAGATAACGAACAGACAAGCTGGAATTTTATCTGAACTTATCGCAACACAACGACTTATTGATAACCTAGAGAAGCTCGTCGTAATATATTGTGTGGAAGATCCAGTGGTTGCTCACCGACCAGATGGAATGATCTTGTTAATTCCGCTACAAGATCTTCAATTACCAAAACCCTTCGATAAAAATTGTATTTGTATAGATTAAAATCGCTGTTTCACTGCAAAGCCCCAAATGTCAAATAAATTCATTAAATCTTGGTCTTCGAAAGATCGTTGCGGTGGAAATATAATAAAGCCAACTTAGTTTACTATCCCAACCAGGCGGGACTGTGGTAAGTTGATTGACTTCCAACCAACTGCTTCGAGTTTAATTCCCAGCGGAAAAGTAAAACTTATAATTATTATTAACGCTAAGCCCATCTAGGTTAGGTTTGTAATAGAATGATGTATGATGGAGGATATAAAATATGAGAATATACGGAGAGAATACAAGACAAAGAAAATAAAAAAAAATGGGCTGTAGCACAGCGGTTAGCGGGCTGAGTTAGTTATCCAGTGGTCGCGAGTTCGAATCCTACCACGACCGATTTCATTCACTTATAGCACAAACATTTATGCTTATTTATTTATTTATTTAATATAGCTTCACGGGCAACTAACAGGTAGGTACTATGTCAAATAATAATTTAACACGCACCCAATAACAAGTTGCCACATGCTGGAGACTTACGATATTAATCGTCCCACAGATCCAGACTGAAAACACAATGAAAAACTGTGATTCCACCAGGAATCGAACCCGGGACCTTTGGATCAGCAGTCAGATACCCAACCAACTGAGCCACGAAGGCCGACAAATCATTTTAGGGAATGTATGTTGATGTTTATGTGCATGATTTAAGGACATATTTCCTATTTAAAAAAATATACGTAAAATTAAAGTAAATGCCATGAGGTGGTTTGGACATATTGAAAGAATGAACGGCTGACCAAAAAATATACATGGGTGTAACGGAGTGAATAGCAGGAGCCGCCCCAGAAAGGGATGGCATGACCATGTACCTAAATGATATTTTGAAAGAAGGAAACGAACAATCGACGAGCACGTATAAGACGATGCATGGATGTTAAGGTAGCCAGAAATGTGTGCAAAAAAGATGAGTATGGCCCTCGATTCTCTCCCCTTGCTCTGTAAGGGACATGGCGTGATGGTATTTATGTATTTAAGTATTAAAATTGGCAATAAGGCTGAGTTAAGGCTGAATAATGTTGACCGATTTCGTTCAACTCTAGTACAAAAAATCATACGTTTTGAAACACCTTGTAGAAAAACTGTGCTATGTAACAGAGAAAGACTATATGCGAAGACGGACGATGGAATGAGATGAATGCATGTTGTACACTGCCGCTAAAACTATACTAGACTAGAATATTCTACTCACATCTCCATTATATTTACAAGTATGTGGTTATCAACTTTACGAAGCAATATGGCTCCGATTGATACATTCATAAAACATTTGAAGATAGGTATATTATAGTTATTTTACCCACATATTTCTAGTGATATATTTTGCATATTCGGTCTTACTGGCGACACGAGGCTAATTAACAACATGATACTAGAGCATACCCTATTTCTTAAGAGGACATATTATAACGCTAAATCTAGTGACTGAAAACATGATATATTAAAACCGCTGAAAGTGTCCTGACAATGCTTTATTGAATGGAAGAATATATCAGTCAAATAATCATAATCATGGCCCAACTGATGAATTGTATTCATTGGTGAGTTATGCAAATAATTAGTGTTGGAAATCATACATAGGAATGTTATAATTCGATTATGGTAATGTATCTGACTGACAATCAATATCTACTTTAGCTCCTCTATCTGAGGTAAGAGGAGCTAAAGTAGATATTGATTATCGTATAGAGAAGTGTGAGTTCAGATATAATCGTTCTATCGAAGAGGTCATAAAGTTGCAGATTGAGGCTAGTGAGAATTCATAATTTACATTTTGTGCAGGAATTTGCATGATCGAGTACTGAATTTTATTATGATGGAGAACTGACTTTACATTTTAGAGATTAAAACAAGATCATAACTTATTGAGAGCGAGTCAGATCTAATTTAGATATAAATAACGCCAGACGATATTCAGGCGTTATTTATATCTACATTAGATCGATTTCAGTTTTCTTTAACTTCACTTACTTGAATTGTGACTGCTATGCATGTTGCATAATATTCAGGCGTAATTTATATCTACATTACATCACTTTCAGATATCTTAAACTTCACTAACTTGAATTGTGACTGCAATGCATGTTGCATAATATTCAGGCGTAATTTATATCTACATTAGATCGATTTCAGTTTTCTTTAACTTCACTTACTTTAATTGTGACTACTATACATGTTCCATAATATTCAGGCGTTATTTATATCTACATTTATTACAGTCTCCTTAACTTCACTAACTTGAATTGTGACTGCTATACGTGTTGCATAATATTCAGGCGTTATTTATATCGTAACTAGGTCCATTTCAGTTTTATTTAACTTCACTTACTTTAATTGTGACTACTATACATGTTCCATAATATTCAGGCGTTATTTATATCTACATTTATTACAGTCTCCTTAACTTCACTAACTTGAATTGTGACTGCTATGCATGTTGCATAATATTCAGGCGTAATTTATATCTACATTAGATCGATTTCAGTTTTCTTTAACTTCACTAACTTTAATTGTGACTGCTATGCATGTTGCATAATATTCAGGCATTATTTATACCTACATTACATCACTTTCAGATATCTTTAACTTCACTAACTTGAACTGTGACTACTATACATGTTCCATAATATTCAGACGTTATTTATATCTACATTTATTTCAGTCTCCTTAACTTCACTAACTTGAATTGTGACTGCTATACGTGTTGCATAATATTCAGGCGTTATTTATATCGTAACTAGATCCATTTCAGTTTTATTTAACTTCACTTGTTTTATTTATTTATTTTATTTATACATCTTCTTGTACATAATATAAACAAATGTAATTGTACACTGGCGGGCTTATTGCCATTAGGCAATTTCTTCCAACCAACCAGATTACGAAGTATTACAACATTGTGTATGTTACAACAGCAAATAAATATGAGTAAAAGAAATCAATGAAAATACGTATAACACTTACATAAATACTATTAAAACAAAAAAAAAATAATAATAATTCATAGCAAGAAAAAAGGATATGGTAAGGACAGGAAAGGAAATCGGGATCAGGTGTTCAAGGATAAATATTCCTTCTTTAGTTTTTTCTTGAAAATACTAAGTGAGTAAGACGACGCAATATCCGGACTAAGACTATTCCATAATCTAGCTGATTGTACTTCGAACGAAGAGCTGAGAAATTCTGTATTATGGATAGGGATGGATAGTGTTGTACGTTCAGCAGATCGGAGTGGAAGTCCATGGTTGGATAAATAAGTGAATTTGCTTTTGAGGTACTGTGGCAGGTTTGGGTTCGAGAGAATATTGTACAATAGTGACAAAATGTGTATATTGCGCCGCTGGCGTATCCTGGGCCAACAAAGAAGATTGCGGTAAGATGATATGCGATCAAATTTTTTCAACCCAAAGATGAATCTGATACATATATTCTGAAGACGTTCAAGTTTATTGAGATGCACTTCATTTGCATCCAAATAGCACACATCGGCATAATCAAGCAATGGAAGAAGAAGTGATTGAGCTAGAGTTATTTTACAACGGAATGGAAGGAAATTTTTAAGTTTATTAAGTGAATGTAGGGCAAAGAAAATAGATTTACTAACATGCGATACCTGTTCATGCACTTGTCTGTCTGGTCATAGTGTATTTCTCAGTGCAACTCCAAAAATCCTGGTCACTCAACTTCAAAAAGCCACGCTTTGTAAATAAACCTAGTCACATTATTTTTAATCTACTAAGTTGAAAGAATTTGACATTTTATATTAATTACAATATAGGTTCATCTCCATAGACGTTGGAAGAACTGTTTCAAAATATCCCTCACCCATCTGTGCTTGGAGAAATTTCAAACAACGCTGATTCATTTATAATATATCTTCGAGGGACTGGAACGATAAAAAAATAACGATATTATCTTTTAAATCTCTGAAAAAGATACAAATTAATGCCACTGGTCCCGCACTGGATGAATGAGGAGTGTGAGCACCAAGGCGCGCAGAACTTTCGCTAATTTAAAAACTTTCCAGAACAAATTTGGATGAAGAAGTCTCGGGGAGAGAGAAAGGACACAGGAGGCGACCTCAGTCCGTCTTTTGTTCTTCCTTCATTCTTTCCGATATATTTTAATGCGAGCCTCTCGGCGCTATTGTGCTTTTTTTTATATTTCAACGTTTGAAATTCCCATTCATTATCTTCTGAAGAAAAAAAGGTGGGGAGCTGTTTAACATTATGTAGTGATGAGCAAAAGCGTTGTAGTCCCGCATGTAAGACCAAATTATGTCTTTTAAGGAGAACGTACATAATAGGCATGATGACTCATTTTGAAAAAATATCTAATGGTGTTTTTACGCATCCACTGTTTCCAAATAAGATAAAGGTTTAGTAGCAAAAAAAGCCATTTCTAAATCAAATTTGACATTTACGCCAAAAACTGTCATGGCGTCTGGCAATGACGTCACACCTCCAAAAACTACATATTATTAACTCGGTCAAATTCGTAGCCTCGGCGTAATTCTCGGCGGTGCAAAAAGTTGGTAACGGGTATTACGTCACTTATACAAACTCGTTTTTTTTTGTTAATTTATAATATTATACACTCTTTTAAAATGTAAATAAACACATTTTTTTTAAATCTTTTTAACCTATTTTATTTATAAAATCATATTTTCAGTGATTCTCTCTTACTGTCAGAACGCCTATTAAGTAAGTATTTTGAATAGTTTTAAAAAATGAGTCGACGGACTTTTTTTTTTAAATGAATATGTCCTTGTTAAACAAGTACATATGCATCTTCCTACGTTCCCTAAAATAAGCATATAAATGCTTGTGCTATAGGTGAACGAAATCGGTCGAGGCAGGATTCGAACTCGCGACCACTGGAGCGCGTTAACCGCTCTGCCATCGACCCATCTATTCCTTGATTATATTTATTTACTTTCCTTGATTATATCCTTGTAGAACGAAAATACTTTTGTCGAAGTTTAATACATAAAATAAACCATCTTGCTGAAATAAACCATTAATACTTACTTCGGCACTGAACTGAGTATTATAATTATTTTTATAGCGCCGTTTAATGATTCAGGATCATTCGAAGTGTGCTGATATGTCGGTGTTATGTTGCTCTACGACGCAAAGCTGTTTTCAGCTCATTAGAGAAAGTGCTCTTGCTTCGAGCACTGCGGACATCTGCAGGTAATATATTTCACTTTAAAAGACCACTTTGAGCCGCTTTGTTGGCTCAGTCCAACTCCTTAAAGGAGTTGATACTCTGTAATTTTATCTGTCACAGCTCCTGAATCTATTGTGGTACCAGGTTATCCAAAACATTAAACACCATCGAAGAAATTTTGTAGTCCACTCACTCTGGACATTTTAAACAGTGTAATAAGTGTAGTAGTGGGGTAATGTGAAATCGTTTTTCCGTACCATAAATGAGCCTTGCTGCTGCATTCAAAAGAATTAGTGTGTGGGTGAATAAATACAATGCATTATGAAAGATACAACGAAATCAATTTTTAGCGCTCCTGAGGTGTGATATTCATGTAAACGGCGGTATATCAACTATCTAAATATATAAATTATTCTGAATTGATACTGTTTACAAGAAATAATATGTTCCAGTTCCTTAATTGCAATTTGTGGACGATAAATGACAATAAACAAGACAAAAAAAAATCACAGTGTCAAGAATGGGTTTACAAGGCCAAGATAAAGACTCGACTTAATGTGCAAGTCCCAGACTATCCATGTCTTGGTCGTGTTCCTTATTTGGCCATCACTAGTATTTTAGATACTTTAATTCCCATTGTCATTGGGGTAAGATTGGGCTGATACGTTGAGACAATATTAAATTTTGAAGTTACCTGACAATGTATTAAGTATAATATTGGCACAGTCAGAAAACCAATGACATTTTATTTATAGACACGTTATATGATAACAAAACGCTGTACAAAAAATGGTACAGTTTAAGGAATTTGCGGCGAATAGGAATATCCAAGTATAGGTATTTCGCTGTCGTGCAATTTGCACTAGGGCAAGGTCAGTCAGTGTCCCGAACCCCGGACTCCAGATGGACTAAAAAGTGCTGGAATGACGACCTAGAACGGGTAAGAGAAGTGTTGGAAGGCCTCTAACCAGGTGGTCTGACGATATCAGAAGAGTAGCTGGAGGCAGATGGATGCAGTCTGCCTAGGATAGGGAGCTGTGGAGGTCTCAGGGGGAGGCCTATGTCCAATACTGGACGAAAGAGGGCTGATGAAGAAGAAGAAGGTCAGTAACTTACCAGAAGATCGACAACAGTACATATTTCAATAGGTACTTTTCTAAGGAAGAAAGTTCGAGAAACACTATGGACATTTACCCGGCGCGCGGCGTGTACTCAGTTGCTACCTCCCTGATGGTACGAAAGACCAGACAGCACTCGATATATCATCGTAGTTACTAACATCTACCGTGAAAGCTTACATTTCGAAATTGCTCTCTTTTTGTGAATTCCTTCACTGCTTGTCTTAATTTAAGTTTAAAGTTAACTATTTCAAAAGCTATTAATTGATAGCTTCAATATATAGCGACAGGCTACATTAATGCCTCTAGGACAAGTAATGGCGGAATATATTAGTGAGAAAGAGATAATACAACAATAAATATTCAGACACACATAGTCATAAAAGTAAGTAGACTGCAGTGGTTAGGACGTATTAGCCGGATGAGTGATATAAGTATCCCCAAACACTAAACCAAAGGACATAAGAAGTAGAAAGATGGCTAGATGACACAGAAGACGACATAAGTGCGATCAGAATTACAAACTGGAGGAGAGCGGCGGAGGACTGGGACGGCTGGAGAAGGATTCCGGATAAAGCCAGGGCCTACACAGGGCTGTAGCGCCAATAATGATGACGATGAATACTTAATATAAAAATAAAACAAACCAACAAAGAAATTATTTAATAGCGTTATTTATGATTTAGAATTATTCCAAGGATGTGTTGCTCTACGAAACAATGATGTTTTTAGTCCTTTAGAGAAAATTTTCTTTACCGATCCGTTCGATCTATTCCACTTTAATACACAGAACCAAGGACAATTCACAAGGACCATCATAATAAGTCGCCTTATTGACTTTTATCCAGACGACCCCAATATGAGATATCTACCAGAGAGTTGTTTTCTCTGACACAATCCTTGAATGAATAGTTGTGCTAATAATAAACTATATCAAAATTTACTGAAAACATTACATATATTAAAGGCAGTTAAAGAGATGCCTAAATTAATTTAAAAATTAAATAATATGGAAGTATTATTAAGTGAATATGGAAGAAAGGTAGGTATTCAATATTCATTCTAATAGTATTTAATTGTGCCAATACGGTCGCCATACCTAGTATGGTTATGTTTAATTTATATTTTGATTACTGTACTATAAATGCACGAGTGGTCTATCTCCACACCGAAACAGGCGGCCACTTTGCAAAACATTGCAAGGGGAAAAAGTTAAACGGTATTTATGTTGTACAAATAGTAGAGAATTTTTTTTTGCATTTTTATGCCAAATAGAATAATAGGTCGGTGACCAGTATTTGGGTGTGTGTGTGTGTGTGTGTGTGTGTGTGAGGGTGTGTGTGTGTGTGTGTGTGTGTGTGTGTGTGTGTGTGTGTGAGGGTGTGTGTGTGAGGGTGTGTGTGTGTGTGTGTGTGTCTGTGTGTGTGTGTGTGTGTGAGGGTGTGTGTGTGTGTGTGTGTGTCTGTGTGTGTGTGTGTGTGTGTGTGTGTGTGTGTGAGGGTGTGTGTGTGTGTGTGTGTGTGTGTGTGTGTGTGTGTGTTCTAGGGTGTATGTATATGTCTGAGGGTGCACTGAAAAAAATATTATGACAACCGAACTGGCTACCTACGTTTTAGCCAAACGTTTGTTATCAATAATAAAGGTTTATCTGATTATGACCGTAGGTACTGTTTGGTTGTGTGCACAAAACTAAACGTTTTGTAGTCACTATAGTTCGGTTAATTTTAACATGAAATTTTGTTTCTATTAACAAAAAAAAACATGTAAGAATGAAAAATCATAAAATTAATGAATTATGTATAACAGTTTGCAGTTGATAATGAGAATAATTGTATACGCCATAATAATATAATCTTCGTCGTGTTTTTAACGATGTCTCGTTATAATAAAAATTTGAATCGTTTTAAAGACATCAATAGCTTCTTTTGAACGCAAAATATTATAAGACACAATACAGTTTAATAGGACAGTAAACTCTTGTTGTAATAATGGAATTATTCTCCCAAAGAATAAACCTTCGAAGATGTTATTTATTGCTAAATCATTTAAGATTTTCTCATAACGAGCGAACAATGAAAAAAAAGCAGCGATTTCGTCAGATATCATTTGACTTGACAGTAATTATTTTTTTCCTCTCCACTACTATGTAATTGTAAATAATATGTAAAAATAAAAAATAATTTTAAAAAGAAAAATGAATATACATATGAAAGACTTACCAATGTCATTCCGCACGAAATAACTGATCCTGAAAATAAAAAAATATATATATTAAATATTTTCGGAGTGGTTAAATTACATACAATATAGTGAACAAAGAAAGGTTAAGATGTACATGGTCTATGTTTACATAAGCACTTACAATATAGTTAACAAAGAAAGGTTAATATGTACATGGTCTATGTTTACATAAGTACATACAATATAGTGAACAAAGAAAGTTTAATACATGGTCTATGTTTACATAAATACATACAATATAGTGAACAAAGAAAGGTTAATACATAGTCTATGTTTACATAAGTACATAAAATATAGTGAACAAAGAAAGGTTAATACATGGTCTATGTTTACATAAGTACATACAATATAGTGAACAAAGATAGGTTAATACATGGTCTATTTTAACATTAGTACATACAATATAGTTAACAAAGAAAGGTTAATACATGGTCTATGTTTACATATGTAAGTACATACAATATAGTGAACAAAGATAGGTTAATACATGGTCTATTTTAACATTAGTACATACAATATAGTGAACAAAGATAGGTTAATACATGGTCTATTTTAACATTAGTACATACAATATAGTTAACAAAGAAAGGTTAATACATGGTCTATTTTAACATTAGTACATACAATATAGTGAACAAAGATAGGTTAATACACGGTCAATGTTTACATAAGTACATACAATATAGTGAACAAAGATAGGTTATTACATAGTCTATGAGCAATATACACCGTAAAAAAGAGAAAGTTTTTTGTGGTTTATATAGAGCACATCCGGTGTCATTATCCACTACATACCATGCTTCAAGACTACCATACATAAATACACAGCGAGGGACATAAAGTCTCAAAACTCCGACAGTTTTATATGGACCCCACATAGGACCCAGGTGAGATATGGCAAACAAGTACCTACTGTGTGTGTGTTTATTTTACCTATAACAAAAAGGTATGCTAGTGAGACATGGATATGGCAGAAGACACATCATGAGAGTAGAATCAAAGTATGATCGTAGTTGAAATGAGGTCACTAAGACGAATGTATCTAGAAAAATATCTAGAAAAATATGATGTGACGTTGCATTAATGCTTCAGGTTTAGTAAATAAACCTAAAAAAAATTTATTTTCCATTCAGCGCCATTGCGAAATAAAAGTTTTTTTGTTTTATTAACTTAACCTGATGCATTAATGCAACGTTACATCGTATTTTTCCAGATATTTTGATCTTCTTTAATTTCTAAAAAAATATAATTTTTTTAGAAATTTTAGATAAATGTCGAAAATCGGGGTATGCTTATTATTTTCCTACAAGAATATATACAGAACATAAATAAAAAGTTAAGGTATATTTATCTTTATTAATATCCAAACTAACTAGGTTATTTTTTTTTCAAAATGATTCGTTTTGTAGTAATGACGCAAATGCAAATTGAAAAATAGGTACGTTGGCAGCAGTCACCCTCTTAAGGGCATACATATATAATAATTGAATAAATAAAGTTGTAGCTTCTTGTACAAAATACTTTGTCAACTATAGCATTAATGTTATAAATCAAATGACTTCTTCTTCTTCTTTTGGTAGATCTATACGGACGAAGATGTTCAGTTTTCCTTCCAACCCTTTGATGGTCGACGTCCCTCTGATGTCTCGCGCATTACAATCTTTGGTACAATTTTTAGATAATGATATGACAAAAATAAAAAATATATAAAGATTACAGAAGAAAAGTTAAAAAGATTAAACGACCTGCATCTACCTTATCATAGACAATATTTGGTAGGGATCAAAAAAGTCTTTGAATGTCATAGACAAAGAAGGTTAAAAAACAAATAAAAATAGATCCGAGAGTAAAAAGGTACATCTATAGGAAATACTCTCCCAGGACGGAATTAAATAAACCAACGAGACTTAGAGCGGATAATCTAAAATAGGATAAACGAGTGGGTTGTGGCCAACGCTAAATTCCTCACTAACAAGTCACTCTATGTATAAAGTATTCATATTTTGTATGGAAAATATTCAGCATTTTCATGAAACGAGTTCGTTAAATTATCTTTGATTTAAATAATTTAATATGAAATCTTGATAAATCTTCAATGCTATTTTAAAAGTGATGTGCCAGATGTAACTTTTTACCAATTTGAAAATAAAAATTTAAAGTTTCCTGACCTTGGAGTCACTTTGAAATATCTGACAGTTAAAAAAAATGAGAAGCACTATTCAGATATTCTTCAAAATCTAATGGGGTCTAAGCGAGTGTTACATATGTGTACATATTTGCAAAATTTGAAAAGAATCAAATTAATACTTTAGTCTAAATCAATTTGGATAACCTGAGGGGTTACCAATAAATAAGTATTAAATATTGACTCCAGAAGGGAATTTAGTATCCTGATTGAACTCTTTGCTGTGAAGTGTTGGAAGAGAGGTCACCAGAACAGAATACTGTTCACTAAAAAGAGTGCGAACTCAATTAAGTATTATTTAAGTTCCAACAAGTCACATCAATTAGAGTGAGCGTATTTCCACTGAGGGTGAAATATCTACTGTTACTCTAATGCAAATTAGTAGAGGAAATAGATAGGTGAGATGATTGAACACTGGTTAGTTGGAAGAAATTGCCATACGGCAATAAACTCGCCACTTGCGCAGGGTGCAAGGAAGTGTTTATTATTTATTTATTTATTTATTGTGTGTAGAGATAAGAAATAACAAATGAGTAAAACTTATAATTGATGTATTAGCACAAACATGATTTTATATATAACAAAAAACAAATAACACATGCGAGTAGAAAAATATCGAGTTGATGTTTCACGAACGAATTAGGCAGGAAAAGAGAAATGGAATCATCTGTTGTCTTCATTATATACCCTATTGTTTTGACAAACAGAGGTCAACGTACTGCCGTATTGTCAAGAACATTTATAGGTAAAACAGTATGAAGATAGCATTATTGTCGTCATTAAACATAGTGAAAGTCATTAACCTTTCTAATTGTTTTTATGAATTGTTTTGTGACAGAAATACCATTGTTGATTATTGAAGTACATAGCACACAGCACACACACACACAGATACATTGTGATGAAACTTTCAGAATATAATCTCAGCATGATACTAGTAGATAATCTGCAATAAAAAAATAGCCTTAGAAATCACAACTTCCCACTATATACTCTTGGGTTAGTGAGGAGTAAAAAAGAAAATTGATTTATATGGAGAATTTGTTTTATTGGCTGCGATATCGTAAAAACCCATAACCCATTTGTTCGGGGAGGAAAATATTATATCCGGATGTAAGAAACTCGACGAAGATATTTTGATAATAAAAAATGAATCCCGAAAATATTTCATGGATTTCATGGGTGGATGCGAACAAGGATATTTTTTGTGAGATCCTTGTGAACGCATCATCCTTTTCTTTTTTATAAAATGTCAAAAAAAAACAAATAATCAAACAAAGTTCCTTAGCATATTATAGTCAAGTCTAAGAGATAGCAACATCAAAAAACAATTATTTTTTTAATGGCTGTCTTATTGATATTTCCTTCGATATAGAATATATGTATCATCACTCATTATTCCATACATAATCGTCTAATATACTCATTTCTTATTCTATCATACATCGTTGTACCACATTGATTCGTCTTAGTGACCTCACTTCAACACGTTAATTCTTCTTTCATGCGTCTTCTGTAATGTCCATGTCTCACCAGGATACAATTAGAGTTGGTACCATTGTATACCGCGAACTTTGTTTGCGCCGAAATAATTGGGTCAGCCATTACAGATCTAATGCACCATTCACTCCATTACCTGCCGTTACTCTCCTTTCGATATCTTTTTCCAGTCTTCCATCACCCTGAAACATGCTTCCTTAGTATAAATACTCCTGCAGTTGTTCTAATTGGACATTCTTCAATCGAATTTTGTTCGTATTTTGCTCTTCTCAAAAACCATCACTTTAGATTTAGTTGCATTCAATCTCAGTCCATTTTACATTCATCCATCGAATACGAAGTATTTTAACCAAACATTCCAAGAATACTTTGTCATCTCTATACATTAGATCAAATACAGTCACACCTTCCAGTATCAACCGAATGTTTTCATTCTTTAGTGCTCTCATACAATAGTCAATGTATAGATCAAAGAGCCATGGTGATAATACGCAACCTTGCTTCACTGCCGTATTAATGGAGAAACATACTGTAAGAGAGTTTTCAATCCTCAGACAGGCTTGGCTTGGTAATAAATAAATAAATTAATGGAGGCCAATGCTCGATATGGGCTATAGTGCCATTTTTTTAAATTTATTTCTAAATAAAAAAGAATTACAATACATAAGCCATAATTACATAACAATATTAATACAAAATATAATACAAATAAAAAATATTTTCATGTAACACATGTTTTTCATGCAACAGAATTCAATAAACAAGATCTGTTAAATTATTTTTCATACAACCACACTAAAGTGTTTTTAATAATGGCAATTATTGCCATTTCAAATGACATTTCCGATATGGGTAGATTTTTTTTCTCCTTGCACATTGTCGCTGTGGTGAAGTACAATTTATAAGAAATGGCGGGTGACGTCAAGTAAAATATATTCTTTTGGGAAAAATGGGATTGTACTCCAAAAGTCAGCTCCATTTTTTTCCCACCATATAATTTTTCCACCATCCACTCTCAGGTTCTTATAAAAGGACGAATAATAGTTAAGTGTCTTTATTATTTATGATGGCGGCATTCATCACTCGTCATTACATCATTCAAATCGAATTAAACATGATTGATAAGAAATAATTTAAGGAAAGTGCAACAACCACAATATGTCTTTGTATGAAAAGTCGAATTGGATTTTGTGCCTGAACTATTGTATGGAAAAAGTTAAAGGGACAGCTTTATTTTCTTGATGTTTGATGTAAATTTCTGGTGGAGATTCAGAATTTTGGAGGAAAGATAAATAACCTATGAAACATCTACAAAACCATAACCTTTGTTCATTTACCATTGCTATTGAATATTTAACGACGGAAAGAATTATTGCAAGGGGATCATCAGATATCATCGACCGTTCTTCTAATTGATTAGGATTGTCTTCTGACGTCGAGTGCCTCCTTGATAATATATGGTACACTCTATCATCATGGTAATAGTCTTATCGATTGGAATGTAATGGAGTATAATATTAGTTTCCAACTTGTAAAGATTCTTATTTAAATTCTGATACATTTTACACTTTCAAAAGCATGATGAAAACCAAATATTTAGTATCATAAACTTTAATTCATGGGCATTTCATATTTTTGTTCACTATACATACATACATACCATCACGCCATGTCCCTTGCGGGGTAGGCAGAGAGAACCAAACGCCACATTTTTCTATCCTGGCACGCATTTCTCGCCTCGTCCACATTCATGCATCGTCTCATACATGTTCGTCTGTTGCTCACACTTCTAACATTTCCGTCTTTCAGAATATCGTTCACATGGTCGTTCCATCCCTTTCTTGGGCGTCCCCGACCTCTCATTCCATTCCTTTCCGCTCTGTATATTTTCTTCGTCAGGCGCTCCCAATTCATTCTCCCCATGTGACCAAACCATCTCAATGTGTTCACCTTCATTCTAGTAATGACATCTTTCTTCAACTTACATTCTTTCCTTATGTCCTCATTTCTTACCCTGTCATACATCGTTCTATTGCAAATTCTTCTTAACGATCTCATTTCAACTGCATTTATTCTGCTTTCATGCGTCTTCTACCATGTCCAGGTTTCACTTGCATACGTCAAGGTTGGCACTACGATGGCGTTATGAATGGCAACTTTGGCATCCTTTGATATGTTGCGGTCATTCATAATTGGTCTAAGTGCTCCATTCACTCTGTTTCCTGCCATAACTCTTCTTTCGATCTCTTTATCAAGCCGTCCGTTCCGTTGAAATATGCTTCCTAAGTATACATATTCGTTGACTTGCTCGAGCCATTCGTTCTCTACTCTTATTTTACACGCTGTTCTGCTTTCACTCTTTTCAAAGACCATTGTCTTTGATTTGCTAGCATTCATCCTAAGTCCGTTCTCTATGCATCCTTCATATACCATACTTACTATAAATACTTTGTTCACTATAAAGAAATAAATAATTGCATTGTTATAATGTGTGCTCAAATGAAGTCAATTAATTTGATAATGGTAAAGTTTGTATTTTTTTGATATTGAAGATTGTGTGAGTTTTCCGAAGATATTCTGATTTGAGAATCTAATACCATAGTATAAGGTCAATTATTAATTGTATATCTAGAAGCAATTCGAATAGTGATCCCATGTATTGTGAATATAATTATACTACGTTTATACAAAGAATGAGTTGATCTTTCTCTCTTTATCTCATCCTATAAAGCATGTTATAACTTTCATTTCTAGATTTTTATTCACCCTAATGAAATTATATTTACCATTTTTGAATTATAAATTAGCTATAAACCACTTGTTTTTTGAGTCACTTCGCGACATGTTTCGGAAGCGCTGTCCTTCTATCGACTGGCGTGTCGAGACTAACATGTTGAATTTGTGTGTATCTGTCTGTGAAGCGAGGGGGGTGGCGGTTGAGGGTTGGTTGGGTTAGTGGGGGGAGGGGAGAATTGTGAAGTGTTTTTGTTTTTGCTGGGAAATATATTAAGTATTGGAGAGGTGTTATGAAAGGTATGGTTATTTATAAGTTTTATACCGGAATTTATGTGTTTATGTATTTCGAGCGTTTCGTAGTTGTTAAGTCGGTATCCTTTATTGTGTGTTTCATGTAATAGTTTTAGTTTGTGGTTATTGAAAGAGTGATTAGTTTGGATAATGTGGCTAGCAAATTCTGAGAAATTATTGTTGTTTAAGCATCTTCTGTGTTCGTTAATTCTTATATTTAGGTTACGTGATGTCTGTCTGAGAATATATACAGAACATAATCAAAAAGTTAAGGTATATTTCTCTTTACTAATATCCAAATTAACCACGTTATTTTTTTCAAAATGATTCGTTTAGTAATAATGATGGTATATCAAATTGAAAAAATAGGTACGTTGGCAGCAGTCCCCCCTTTAAATTTAGTCAGTCAAAATTTAGTCCGTGCGTATTGTATGTATGTACATGTGTTGGTTGATATTACATAGTACATGAATGTGATCCGTCATTTCATGGGTAACATGAGTAAGATCCTTCTCACACTCTTCTCTG